>JAOSBN010125295.1:0-31442 GCA_027563595.1 Erythroxylum suave | reverse complement strand
ACACACTCACACACATACACACACACACACACACACACACACACACACACATAGTTGTTTGATTGTTGTGTGTGCATATGGTTCGTCACCAATAGTTGTAAGCATATATATATATGTTCAGTTCACAAAACACACACACAGACACACAGACACACACACACACAGACACACACACATAGTTGTTTGATTGTTATGTGTGTATATGGTTCGTCACCAATAGTTATAAGCATATCAACTACTGAGCTTCCAAGCTCACCCCACAATTTTTCCATTCTTCATGTGAAGAAATAGTAGATTAGTGAACCTTGTAGAAATTTCAGCAAATCTCCAAGAAATATTTCCTTTGTAACTAAGTTAGTTTAGATCATTTTGGTAGCTTTATAAGCATGTTAGGCATGAGCATCAATGTTGTATTTTGTATTATGCTACTAATATGGATTTTTTTTGTAATTGGAGTAATGTACCTACTCTGTTTTAATTAAAAATGAATGATAGCAAGAGTTGAAGAATTCCTTCTATTCATATCTAATTTTTATTCTGTCAAATTTGCTATATTTTTCGGATGGGAACAAAATTGATAGTTGATGAAGACTTTTGAATAAATTTTTCTGAAGTAAATTGGTTAAGTTGGGAGTTTTGTATGTATGATTTGTATTGCTGGGTTTTGGATCTTTGAAAATTTTATAGAAGTATTGACAATAGAGAGAAAATAAGAGAATAAAGGAATGAAAAGTGTGTTCTGAAACTTTAAGGAATAAATATATTGATCTAAGCAAAATTTGATGAAATTGTCTTCATGAAAGTTGTAGATCATTCTCTTAGCTTTCCAATGACATAAAGTTTGAAAATTTTAGACTTCTGGATTGAAAGTTATAAAGAAAATGAGCACGATCGCGACGAACCTCGAATTTCTGCCATTGTTCACCATTTGTCGCGATCGTGCATAAGCACAATCACGACTCCCCTTTTTTTTAGTATTAGTCATGACCGTGAGAAATTTTTCTCACGTTTGTGACTTTTGCTTGTATTTCTCACGGGCGTGAGAATAAGAGTCACGCCCGTGACTCTTCTCTTTTTTTTGTTTTATTTTCGTTATTCAAGTGTAGATTATTCGTTTTAGTGCCCAATTCAATTTGTTTTCATGTTCATTTTATTCTATGTTAATTTATTTAAATTTTTGGGTAATTGTTCTTACTCCTTCTATGAATTTTATTTAATTATATAATTATTTAGTAATTTATTTATTTTTATATTAATTCATAATTTGTTTTAATTTATTTTCATGTCCAAGTGATTCTAGGTTATTTTGATTAAATTGTTTGTGTATTTGTTCTGCTTCAACCAAGAAATTAAATTCTTTTATTTTGATATTAATTTTATTCATGATTAATTTTATTTTTATTTTAAAAGTACCATAATTTTTGGCGCTTTGTCGCCATCAAATAGGAACGGAGACTTGGGGCCAACAAGGATTTTATATTTCTCCATTAACAATATAAAAAAAATGTCTATCATGACAAAGCTGCCCCTTTTCTTCATATATAAATCATAGTCGAATCTATCAAAGATGATATTTATTAGTTGAGGAATGTTTGATGAAGTTTAAAAGTATACATAGTGCATAAAAGAGGCATATTCTTAGTAATAAGGCTTGAAAAATACAAAAGATGAAGAAACCTATTTATGGAGTTGTAATTTGGCTACTTCTTAGTTGTAATTTGGCTACTTCTCTAAAAATGAGTGCAAAACATCCAAAAACCTTAAGAACTGGTCTAAATTGAAAAAAAAACTATAAAGAAATAGTTGAACCGATTAGACAAAGGCTAGTTAATAAGTCTGAAACAAACTAACTAAACCTGTGATGATGTAGGGTGCGAACATACGGGACGACATACTAGATGTCATGGTAATAACAACTGGCTTGACAACATGTGGAATAATTAACAGGTAGCACATGACAATGCTGCTACCTAGGTCTCTATATTTCTTAAGTAAAAATTGTTAACTTAAGGTTTATTATTAATATTTTTGATGATTACATTATAATATTTTCGATGATTACATTATAATATTTTGTTATTGTTGTATAAATAACGATATAATTCTTAAATGGAAAAAAGATCATAGGATAAATGCTTCCTTTCTTTTAGGAACGTTCCTAATGAATATACCTTATTTATTTCACAATATTCAAAAGGATCTTGTTAATCTCATTGGATTTATTTCCTTGTATAGAATCTTGCTAATCAAATAATTCAACAATTTGCTCTATGATATATTTCAATGTCTGAAGATTGGAAGATACCAGCAGAGATGATATCAAAAATTCGTTAGATACGACATCAACTTAGAACAAAATTGAACAAACGACTAGTTGAAGAAAATATCTATTTAAGGAAGAGCCACTGTAGTTGCGAAAGAGAAGTGAAGGAAGTTAGATTTTTGAAATACATCATCGACAACAATACTCTTAAAAGTCATACCTTTATCAGATTTCTTGTGCCTTAGAAAGTGAAAATTCTTCTTGAGAGAAATCCTTGAAGCTCATATTGAACAAATCAAGTCATACCTTTATCAATCTCTTTTGCTTTAGAAAGTGAAAATTCTTTTGAGAGAGAGATCATTAAAGCTCATATCGAGCAAATTACTTTGTCATTTGTTGAGAGATTGTATAGGCTAGCTAAATACTACTAATGTGGAAGGCTGAAGAACCTTGCAAAATATTCACTTGTGAGCTTGGAGAGGCTCATCAAATTTACTACATAGTTTTTAATAATGTAATACTCGAGTTGGATACTTGGGGACCGGACGTAGACTTGGGTTATAAATCAAGCTAGTATAAATTGATCGTGTAATTCTTTCTCTCCTATTAACTTTTAAAATTTCACATTATATTGTTTGCGCACAATCATATACACATTTAATTATACACATATGTATATGTGTAATGTATAATGCATGCTCAATTTGACTATTTCGGGTATTTATCCTTAATCATATCACTTAATTATTAATAACATCATTTGTGTATGTCAAGCTTGCTCTTAGGTTTATACCTCAAATAACTTGGTCATTCTAATATCCTAATTTAATCATTCATCACTCATTTTCTAGCATTATATGTTCACATAATATTTAAGTTCTCATTCATTCATACTCAATACACATCATTCATCTTAATGGAATCACATTAGCCATCATAGGTTCACGTTCATTCCCATAACATCTCAAAATTCCAGATTTGAACACTTAATATTTAATAATCCATTCTTACATTATATCCTAAATCATCACCCTAAACATGTCATTCATTTAATCACTTATTCAAGCATCTTTCTGGGTTCAATTCAAGCTTCATTCAAGCCTAAAAGCATCATAGGAAAGTGCCTAACCATTGGTTGTCCCAAAACACACTCAAAAGAAGTACATTGAAAGTTAAACCAACTCCCACAATCGTGGGTTTCATTGGCAGAAACTTTATGCCTTCATTTGGCATTCCCACTATGTCTGAAATTCCAAGCAGTTTTCTTCACATTTTTCTAGCTTTTCCAACTCTATTTTCAAGTCAGTTTAGTATGACCATTATGACTTAGAATAGGCAATACCTTATTCTAAAAAAATGTTCCTATATGTATTAAGTTTAGAATGACATAAAATTTATGCAGTTTGGTTTAGTATTCTGCAAGTTATACCCAAAATACTAAAGACTATTCTCAAACTGCAACAACACTCAGTACTCTAATTCAAACCAAATTTCATAACCCTTAGGGACAAAATTAAAATTCGATTACTTCATAAAAATTGTATCCATATGTCTCTAGTTTAATATTAATAAAAAACATCCCATTTGGATATCTACATATCAAGATTTGGCTAAAATATAGTTGCCTGTTCAATAAAACCACTCCATCTAACATATTCCAACTCACTTCAGCATCATTTCATCCTAGTTTATCTCTTTTTCTTAGTCTATCGTTTCTAGCTTATGTTCTTATTATTTCCTCTTCATTCATACTTTCATTTTAGCTTAATCTCATTCAATAAACAAATCAAAATCTATGATTGATCATAAACACCAAAAGCAGAACACATACATATATACACTCATCACTAACTTTTTGCACATGCTCAACTTCATTAACACCTTCATTTTATCCCTAAATCATCATTTTAATTCACCAAATTTCAAGACACTACTTTATCACTTTCTTTAACTTCTACTTCATCCATGTAATAACTACCCAAAAATTCATATGATTAAGCATTAAAAATAGAACATGATCATATCATCTTGTCATGATCATTCCTACTCTTAAACTATCATCAAATATGCTTTATTTAACAAAACCATAAAGATTAATATGTTACTGACTTTGATTTACCCAAAGCTTCTCTAAGAGTCTCCAAGAAACCCTAACTCCTTATGATACACGATCATCATCATGGAGGGTGGCGTAGGTTAGATTTCATCAAGAAAAAGAGATGGTAAGGACTTTGAAGTAGGTAATGATGGAAGATGCTAGCAAAGATCAATGTGGAGTGGTGAGATGAGAGTGTCGTATATTGAGAAGAAAATGAAGAACAAAATGAAGAAGAGAAGAAAAGAGAGCATTTGGCAAAATGAAAAACAAAAGAACATTGGTCTTCCAATGGTAAATCACGAGAGTGAGGTGTGTGGCATGGCAAGTGACACTTGTCACTTGCCATATGTCACCACCTTATGATTCTCATTTGGTCTCTTTTAATATCTAGTCCATTTGTCCTCCAATTTCTAATCCAATTGTCTTCCAATTTTCTTTATCACATGTTAATAAATCTTAATGCCACTTATCAAAAATTTCCACTGCCATTTGACACTTAATTCTACTACTATTTATCAATTGTCTTGCCACTTGGCATTTTTCTTAGTCCATAAGTTCCCAAAATCTCAAAAAATTCTAAAATTTCACCAAAAATTATAAATCAATAATTTAGTTTACCAGATCAATTTTAAAGGCAAAATATTCACTATCTATATCATAATCACATTAAAACAATCATTTATACCCCAAAAATGTCAAATGAGTGCATGAATAGTCATTGTAATGTGTATTAAGCAATCAAATTCACATGGGTGTATGCTCATATTATGTATGAGTATGAAATGCATTTTTCTAATCTCTCATTGCTATTTCTCATTTAAAAAAATCTAGGGTTCTAACCATTTGTATGGAAACAGGATGTTATAATTCTTCCCCTTAATAAAATTCATCCTCGAAATTCTAACCTGATTGTTCGAATAAGTAGGAATATTGTCTCCTCATATGCTCCTCCGTTTCCCTTGTATCTTTTTCACTTGAATACTTTCTTCCAATTAACTAGAGGCGATGGAATCACTAGGTCTTTCAATTGCTTATTCATTTATTCCACTATCTTAACTAGTTTCTCAATATATCTCAGATTACTCAAAATATTCACTTCCTAGGTCGATGACACCTATGTCAGATCATATCAATATTTCTTAACATACTCGTATAACACAGTGTGGATCTGATACATCTTTTGTTGATAATGCTAACTCATAAGCGAATGATCTTATTTTCTTTATAATTTCATAAGGGCTAATGTATCCTGAATTAATTTGTCCTTTTTCCAAACTTCTATCTTGAATCACTCAATTTGTACTACAGATTCATTTGACTTATCAATAGCTTCTCAACTATTCTTAGGCCCTCTTTATCTTAATATAAAAGCGGATGACTCTTTCTGTTGTATAATGCCTCGTGTAATTCCAAATTTAACCTCTCAATCATACATTGTCATACTAAGACTACAATGATAATGATTGTTACAATCAAATTCAATCAGAACTGTATATTAATCTTATGTTCCTAGGAACTCCAAAATATAAGCTCTAAACATATCTCCAACATTTAAGATTGTTGATAAATCAAACATTCAATCACTTGATTCTACATCCTTAGCTGCTAAATGTTGTTTTGGTGTATTCCTACTAGAATGTATAACATAGGTTGTTATTTGTGCTTTCTCAAATAATCTCTTTGCTTAGTAATCTTTATCGGGTACACATACTTTTTACTACAATCATAAAATATCAATTTTCCTATTCAAACACAAAATTTGGATTCATTTTCAATTTCTCAGTAAGATTCACAAATTCTGAATCGTGAATTTAGGCTTTGCTAATCCTTTCATGTAAAAATGATCTTAAATTCAATAGCTAATAATACTTTGATTTGCCCAAAATTGCTCAACATTCTATGTTCTTTATTGCACTAGATTTGGTAACCTCAATATCTAAGTTTGTGCTACACTGCTATTGAATTTTCTATTTAATGCATCAGATTATAACACTAGCTTTACCGGGCACTACTCATTTGTACATCATAATCTTCAAGTATCTCTATCCATTGTCTCACTCTCGTATTCAATTCTTTCAAACTCAATAATTACCTCAAACTTTAATGATCAATATATTTATATATATCCAAAATGCTTCACTGTACATATAATGTCTCTAAGTTCTCGAAGCGATTACTATTGTAGCAAATTCTAAATCATGTATCAAATAATCAACTCATGAGACTTTAATTATCTCGATGCATACCAAATCACATCATTATTACATCCTAATCTCTAATGTGAAACATCATTAACTACTACAAAAACTCCAAATCCAGATGATATAATTACATCGATATTTTTAATTCCTAAAAATTCTTTTTGCATTCATTAGTCCATCTGAATAATGTATTTTTCAGAAGTCTTGTCAAAGGACAAGGTCAGTAAAAACCCCTCGATAACCTTTAGTAGTAACCAATATCCAACTAATCCTAAAAAAGTCCAGATTTCATATATATATTCCTTAAAGTTTCTCACTTCTTCATTACCTCTATTTTCTTTGGGTTTCCCAATGTGTCAAGTTCACGTACTATATGACCCAACATATAACTTGATCAAGCTAAAATTCACTCTTATTTAATTTGACATATAATTGTTTCTCCTTTATGATATGTAAGATTTACCTCCAATATTCAAAATATTCCTTTTAACTTTTCGAATATACTCAATTATCATCTTATAATCACAGTCACTAATTAATCTAAGCAAACACTTTATTTATTATATCATAAATACTTTCAGGGATATTCGTCAACCCAAATAGATATCACCAACACTAAATGCGCCCATATCTGGTCCTTAAAATTCTTAAGTAACTAGTTCCTTAGATGGGGTAACATTATCTCATCTTTTATTCAGTCTCCCAATTGATTTATTTTCTCAAATTACTTTTTCCATTCATTCGATTTCCTCTAATTTCTCATTGCCTTATTTTACTGTCTATTCATTCATACTAGTTTCTCCACTCTTTTTATTTTATTTGCAAGTCTCAATTTTTTGAACATAATCGTCAAATCCAACTTGCATTTTCTAAACATATTATCATAGAATATAGTGTGGACCCAAGTTTCTCTCACAATTACAATAGTGTTACCTCAAATTCAAGAATCTAATCACGTAGTTAGACATTTTACATCGAACAGAATGCACGCACTCTCAATAGCATATTCGACTTCTTATGCCTGAGTTTCAGTTAGAAATGAGACTCCAATATTCACTTCTGATTTGTTCCATCATCGTTCATTCTTAGAGGTAAACCATTTGGTTTACTTAACCTAATTCAGAAATTCTCTATCAAAAGAAAATTTCTCTTCTCATTCATCTATACTCTCTGTATACTCTTTATCAGTCAACTATATTCATTATTGCTTTTTAGCCATTCATAATACCTCAATAAGATCAATTACTATCATACCTTACATGATTCGAAGATTCTTTATAATGAAACTCAATGAAGCAATACATAGATTCATTTACTCTTATACTTCGATATGTACCATCATAATTGTTACATCTTATCTAGAGATGTATTTTGGAAAAGTCACCAATTAATCTCAGTTGATTCTAGACAACATCTCTCCCTTTATGCTTGCCCATGATCATGGTGGACCTTCTCACGATCTTGACAAAAGGTTATAGAACTGGTCACAATCGTGAGTACTCTGCCATGATCATGACAAAACCAATTAATCTCAGCCACGATCGTGGGGACAATGCCATGATCGCACCCTACTTCTTTTTCCTTCCTTTTTCCTCGAATTTATCAACATCATTTACACTTTCAACCTATCCTCAATTAATCACTATAAACGCTTTCATGTGTTACTCTGATTCATCTCATAAGTTTGACTATGGGGACTAAGAATTAAGAACATTTAATAAATCATAGGTTACCTCCTATATCACCTCCAAATATATATTACAAATGTGCTTAATAACATTATTCACCACTGTAACCACATTATTAGATATGTCTTCATAATGATTGGTCAACTTAACCTTGAATACTTCTACATATATTGCTATTATATATCTCATCTTCCAGTTATCATTTATTTCATCTTATATACATACGCTCTCAATCAATTCAAAATAATAGAAGTATATCCATTATGAAGTTCTGATCTCTAATCCAATGACATATTCTTAGGTTAAATTGTAACTCTTATTACATTAATCAAATAACTAGTTCAATTTCAAGTTACACCCTTTCATATCACAGTAAAATTTTGTTCTCTTTCAACTTAGCTTGTACACTTTAAATCTCATCATTTCTACTTGTATCTCTATTTTCCTCAATCAATCCATGACAATGCATTCACATCTGTATCACATTCAAGAATATATCACCATAGTACAATATTGATGTCATATTGGAGGATATAACCACAAATACAAATGTAGTGAATCTTTATCTATCATATCAAACCCTATACTATTTCTCATTTCTAAATATCCATAAACTTTCATTTTTTCACATTTTGACAAATTATCATCCTTCTCATTGCTTCTAACAGCTCAAACTCTTAATGAATGTTCATGTGTGTGACTCGTGTATGTGCGACTTAGACTAGGGATCAGTTGTCACTGCATACTAGGACATGTCTAAAATGCATATACCTTGACACATAATTTGAAAAAAAAGCCCATGTAAGACACTAATCCTGGGTTCTGATACCAACCTGTAGCACCCAACCCTTATAGGGCATATTCCCAAACATACTCTATGAGGGTGGCATGCTAAAACAGTCAAACAATTATACTCATTGCAAATTTTTCACGCATATTTCAAAAATCCAGTAATCAATTTCAACCATTTTATTCATAAATGTCATAGTCACAATTGTTATCACACTCATTGATCAATCTCTTTTACAAACATTTCCAATTTGGATAGTCAATACAAAACATAATTATTCATAAATAAGTGGTACAATATTTGTCGAATACGATCTTTAATACAAAAATAAAGGAAATATGTATGTAGATGGGAATTGATCCAAACCTTTATCTCTTATTTGAATGCCGTGGCTAGACTCTAATTTGTCTAACTAGAGATCTCCTTTGAGCCTGAAAGACAACGTTGCAATTTTGGTGAGTTTTGTGAACTTAGTGAATGGACCATCCTCGATGGCTCACTCTAATCACATAACACATCAATTCATACTTCAATTTCGCATAAACTTCATGTCATCATATAATGCACATCATTTCACTAATAACCATATAGCATCACATAACACTTTGATCACTTATTCCACATTTCACATTCAAAGCAGACAAACAGTTCATTTCGATCATTCAAAACACATATACCAATTATATATGCAATGCTCATAAGACTCACTTCCAATTGTTATTGTTATGACCAAGTGCCTATAATTGTCCCATATCTATTGTCGATACTGGGTTCATTAATAACTGTCCCTTCTTTGTTGGGGTTATAGGGCTCACTATATATAGTAAGCTAGAGGCTGTTACCACATTCTGAGTTTTAAGCTCTTTTTCGGTGGCTACTCTGGTCACAATAGCCTTTATTTGTTCATGCATTCTTGTAATAAAATGTGTCACATTCACATATATTCAATTAATCCCTTATGTTTAATTTCACATTCACATTCACATTCACATTTTTCATCGGATTGATGTCCGGCATTCAACAATAATGCTGAGAATCACTTATTTCATTCGCATCATATTCATTGAAGCGCTTCATATATTTTCACATTTATGAAACTCCTCGGACTTTCAATGTCCAAATTTAACATATTCATATCACATAATAATTCAGTACAAAATTTTAAAACAGAACAAAAAATTAAAGTAAGATCATCTAGGTCGACTCCTAGTACACTCCAGATTAACATTTGCTTCTATGATCTAGAACATCTGAATGTCGATGTTGAATCCTGTATATCAACTTCATGCAACACACACATTGTACACAAATTACTAATTGTACATTCACATACACATTCAATTATACATATATGTATATGTGTAATGTATAATGCATGCTCAATTTGACTATTTTGGGTATTTACCCTTAATCACATCACTTGATTATTAACAATATCATTTGTGTATGCCAAGCTTTCTCTTAGGTTCATACCTCAAAG
Source organism: Erythroxylum suave (assembly GCA_027563595.1). Classification (NCBI taxonomy): domain Eukaryota; kingdom Viridiplantae; phylum Streptophyta; class Magnoliopsida; order Malpighiales; family Erythroxylaceae; genus Erythroxylum; species Erythroxylum suave. The sequence continues at coordinate 20,922 of JAOSBN010125295.1, read as the reverse complement.
AACTTGGTCATTCTAATATCATAATTCAATCATTCATCATTCCTTTTCTAGCATTATATGTTCATATAATATTCAAGTTCTTATTCATTCATACTCAATACACACCATTGATTTAATGGAATCACATTAGCCATCATAGGTTCATGTTCATTCCTATAACATCTCAAAATTCCAGATTTGAACACTTAATATTTAACAATCCATTCTTACATTATATCATAAATCATCACCTTAAACATGTCACTCATTTAATCACTTATTCAAGCATCATTCTAGGTTCAATTCAAGCTTCATTCAAGCCTAGAAGCATCATAGGAAAGTGCTTAACCATTGGTTGTCCCAAACCATACTTAAAAGAAGCACATTGGATGTTTAATCAATTCCCACGATCGTGGACATTTCCCATGGTCATGGGTTTCATTGGTAGAAACTTTCTGCCTTCATTTGGCATTCCCACGATTGTGGGAATACTGATATCTGAAATTCCCATTAGTTTTCTCCCCATTTTTCTAACTTTTCCAACTCTATTTTCAGGTCAGTTTTGTATGACCATTATGACCTAGAAAATGAGGTATTTAGGCAACACATTCTTCCAAAAAAAATCTTTCTATATGTCTTGAGTTTATAATGACATAAAATTTATGCAGTTTGGTTTAGTATTCTGCAAGTTATACCCAAAATACTTAAGACTATTCTCAAACTGCAATAGTACTCAGTACTCTACTTCAAACCAAATTTCAAAACCCTTAGGGACAGAATTAAAATCCAATTACTTCATAAAAATTGTAGCCATATGTCTCTAGTTTAATATTAATTAAAAATTATCCCATTTGGATATCTACAGATCAAGTCATGGCCAAAATACAAATGCCTATTCAGTGAAAACACTCCATCTAACATATTCCAGCCTATTTCATCATAATTTTCATCCTAGTTCATCTCTTTTGCTTAGTCTATCATTTGTAGCTTATGTTCTCATTATTTCGTCTTCATTCATACTTCCATTTCAGCTCAATATCATTCACAAACAAATCAGAATCTATGATTGGTCATAAACACCAAAAACAGAACATATACATATACACATTCATCACCAACTTTCTGCATATGTTCAACTTTATTAACACCTTTATTTTATTGCTAACTTATCATTTTAATTCACCTTATTTCAAGAAATTACTTTATCCCTTTCTTTAACCTCAATATCATTCTAGTTCGTCCATATAACAACTACCTAAAAATTCATGTGATTAAGCACTAAAAACAAAACATGATCATATAGTCTTTTCATGATCATTCCTCCTCTTAAAATGTCCTTAAATATGCTTCATTTAACAAAACCATGAAGATTAATATGTTACTTACTTGATTTACCCAAAGCTTATTCAAGATTCTCCAAGAAACCCTAACTCCTTATAATACATGATCATCATCATGGAGGGTGGAGTAGGTTAGATTTCATCAAGAAAAAGCGATAGCAAGGACTTTGAAGTAGTTAATGATGGAAGATGATAGAAAAGATCAATGTGGAGTGGTGATATGAGAGTGTCATCGATGGAGAAAAAAATAAAGAACAAAATGAAGAAGAGAAGAAAAGAGAGCATTTGGCAAAGTGAAACAAATGAACATTAGTCTTGCAATGGTAAATATTGAGAGTGAGGAGTGTGCCATCGCAAGTGACACTTGTCACTTGCCATATGTCACCACCTAATGGTTCTCATTTGGTCTCTTTTAATATCTAGTCCATTTATCCTCTAATTTCTAATCCAATTGTCTCCCAATTTTCTGCGTCACATGTTAATAAATCTTAATGTCACTTATAAAAAATTTCCACTGCCATTTAACACTTAATTCTACTATCATTTATCAATTGTCTTGCTACTTGACATTTTTCCTAGTCCATAAATTCCCAAAATCTCAGAAAATTGTCACATTTCACCAAAAATTCTAAACCAATAATTTAATTCACCAGATCAATTTTAAAGGCAAAATATTCACTATCCGTATCATAATCACGTTAAAAGAATCATTTATACCCAAGCATGAACAATCATTGTAATGTGTATCAAGCAATCAAATTCACGTGTGTGTATGCAATTGTTATGCATGTGTATGAAATGCATTTTCTGATCTCTCGTTGCCATTTCTCATTTGCAAAAATCTAGGATTATAACCCTTTGTAGGAAAATAGGATGTTAGAATTGATCTTCGAGTAGATTTAGTATGCTATTATACCCTAAGTTATATCTTGTAATTTAATCTCTTTTAATTCATTTACTTCATTGTGTTACAAATGTATTTAATTCTCTTACAAAGAGTTGGTGGCCAATTTTGAATACATGTTTTTTCTTATGTAAGCTAACAATCGAAATGACCTTCCTTTAATTTAGATTATGTTGAATTGAATTTAATTTGTTTTCTTCATATTGTCCTATAAGATCGCATCAAACATAATCTTTTGGTAATATTGTAAATTAGTAAACCTCAAATGTAGTTGTTAAGAATTAAACAAGACTAAGGATTTAATATAAGGCTTTTTTAACCTCTAGGGTCTCATAAATTATAAGATGAGATTTATGACTTACATTAATCTCTTTTAATGATCCTTTTGCACATATGGTAAGAATCATATGTTACAGTATTAAGTCTTATTCATTTGAAGTATATGTATTTTATGAATTTAATACCATACAAATGTTAATACTTAATGTTTAAGCTGAATTCACTTATCTAGTCTTAAAATCATCTTTTTAAACTCTCATATAGTAACTTGAGACAAATATGGTGCCTATATAATTACTCCAAATTGATTTCCTTTTGACTTGTCATCTAATTTAGCATTTATAGTTTAAGTTTCTTATTTTTATTCTTAATAATTATCTTGATAATAAATTTAAAACCTACCTCATCTCCGATTATCACAAATACTAGAGGTGATTTTCTATATAAGAGGATCAATATTTTATCTATTTGACGCACTCTTTGATTTATACATTAAATATGTCATATAAAGAAAACATATTTATAATCAAGTCAATGTCAATTCATATTTGCATTTGAACATGCCAACATTTTTTTTTTGTCAAATGAATGAATTTTATTAACTTAAAGTAAGCTTAAACAAACAGAGAACAAGTTTGACACTAAGCCATAAAACTTAGTTTACATATATTCCAACTCAAATGCAATTAGCAAACATTATGTCTTCCATATAATTTTAATTCTTTGACTAATTATGGATTGAGTATTATGATTTAGTAGAATATTCCTAATCCAGTTGATAATGGAGCCCCTTAGTATTAAAACATCCCTCTCTACTTTGTATAATCTATTGTTTCTTTCCCTTTAGTTTAAGTAAATGGTGTAACAAGAAGCAATTTTTAGAATGATCCCATCATTGTCAAGTGGGTATACATTCTGCTGGCCCATTAGATTATATTTATCCATACATTCTGTGAGTAATAAACTACATTCTATTTTGGATTTGATTCCAGATGGTTTGGGAGAAATTGTACTAAAAATAGACATGGAACTGTTTTAATATCATTTGTAGATAAGAGACACCTTGGATCAAGGCTTCTCGAGCTTCCATACTATCATTTTTAATAACTAGCCTATTGATTATTTCAACTTTAAGGGAAAGAATTTCTTCCATTATAGTTTGTACCAAGAAACCTTAGGTTTAGTAGCTTCGGATAGCTTGAAACAAGAAGCATTACTAAATTCAAAGATATTGTTATCAATCTAAATAGGTATGTTGTCTCCTTTTTCTGGTTGACAGTTTAGAATGCTCAACAATTTGCTAACCTTTTCGAAATTACCACCCCATTCCCCATTTTGTATAACGTTACTTACTTTAGCCTTTATTTGAATACTAGAACTCAGATAAAGCATTTCACTTCTCCTAAAAGAGGGTTAAGTTCTATCCAATTATCAAACCAAAACTAGGTTAACCCCCCATTGCTAATTTGCATATTTATCTAAGGATAAACTTGACTTCTTAAATTGAGAATCTATCTAAAACTTCAGGAATTTTAATTATTAATCTCAAGATGCTTGAAACTTCTTTCCTTTAAGTAATATTCATTGATCCATTTCAACCAAAGTGTCTCTTTATCCCTGAAAAGCCTCCAAATTCTTTTGTTTAGTAACACTTTTTGCATTGTCATAAGAGGGATAAGCCAAAGACCTCCTTCCTCCTTTTTAAGGTAGATATACTCCCACCTAACCTTGGCCCCTTTAGCATTGCCTAACTTACCTTATCATAAGAATTGCTTAATGCACCTTTTAATCTCTTTCATAATCTTCTTAGTTAAAGTTAAATGGCCACTCCAATGTTTATGTATATTCCTCAACAAGGGAATCAGTTATAATATGCCTACCATGGATAAACATCTATTCTGTCAGGAGTTGATTCTTGTCTTAATCCTTTCAAAGAAAGGTAAGTAATCAACAAATTTGGCTTTATTTTTAGTAATAGGAAACACCAAATATTTAATAAGATGCGTTTTCACAACAAGGCCTATTAGTCTATCAATATCCTCTCTATTCAAGATGTCAGAGGAAACAAATATGGAACTCTTATCAAAATTGATCCTCATACTTGAGAATTTAGTATACTATTTCAAAGTTCTCTTCATAAGTGAAAGAGAATAAGAGTTAGCCCTACAACACAATATTAGATCATTTGCACATGCTAGATGATTAAGTTTCAGCTCCTTGCATTTGTGGTGATAAATTAATCTAGAATTATCCCTAGAGAAAGCCTATAGCATTCTTGATAAATCTTAAATTACTAAAGAGAATATGTAACCGAATAAAGGTTCCCTTTCCTAATTCCTTTAAAAATTTTGAAAAAAATTGGAGGGATTACCATTGATCAGTAGACTAAAGTTAACAGAAGAGATGTAAGCTTTGATCTGTTGAATAAACTAAACTGGGAATTCAAACTTTTGAAGACAATTAAAGAGGAAGTTCTAATTGATAGTGTCAAAAGCTTTGTAGAGATCGATTTTAAAGGAGTAGCTATTAATAGGTCTTTTAGAGATGTAGTCTTTCATTAGTTCTTGGACAATCAAAATATTGTCCCCAATGGATCTCCTATATAAAGGTAACTTGAGACAAAGACATTAGTGAATTCAGTGAACCTTGGAGTTTATTAGTAGGAATTTTTAAGATTATTTTGCAAATAGTGTTGCAATAGGAGATAGGATGATAATCCTTCAAGCTTGTGGATTTTGAGTCTTATGGATGAGATAAATATAAGTGCTAGTGATATTTTTTAGCATTTTAGAAGAGGAGAAAAATTCTTGCAAAGTTCTTAGCATTAACTCTCTAGTAATGTCCAAAGTTTTCTAAAAAAGATGGGCCATAAATCCATCAGCGCTTGGTGAATTAAATGGATTGAGATTAAACAAAGTTTTTTTTGATTTCATGCATAGAGGTAGGCTAATTAAGTATTCCTTCATCTTTTGGTTAATCTTGGACTAACTAGGAAATATCTTCAACTCTATTATCCTCCATACCTGAAGTTCCTAATAACTCCTTAAAGTAGTTTAAAACAGTGTTTTCAATACTCTCTTAATTTATAAACCTTAAGCCCTTTTCATCATATAACATTGTAATTTTATTGATGTTTCTATAAGCCAAGTTAAAGTGAAAAAAGAATTTTGAATTGATATCCCCTTCTTTTGGCCAATTCACTCTAGCCTTCTACTTTAATATGGAGTTATGATAGTTTAGAGCATAATTAAAATCCTTGAAGCACTAGCTTCTTGGTCTTTCAATCTAAGGTCAAAGGGGATGATTATAACACTCCAATTGAGCTTTCCTTAATTTCTCCTTAGCAAGTTATAAAGCTATTTGAGAATTCAATGCAGTTCCCTTACAGAAGAGTTTTAAATCTTTCTTAGCCTACTATATCTTCCTCATCAAATGATAGGATTTAAATCCTCTTCCCTCTTGCTACCAGCTAATTTATAGTAGTTGTTCAAACCCCTACCTTTCTATTAGACCATTACAAAATTTGAATGAGGGCTCTTACAACCCTATTGGAATCAATTCCTTGAATTTCCATCCATAAGTGATCAGAGTACATAGTTTCATCAAACAGTGTAAAGGAGGTAGGATATTTGACCATCTATTATTGATTCACCAATACTTTATCTAGTTTTTTCCTTATTAAGTAATGCCTTTGCTACTTGTTGCTCTAAGTGTAAAAACAACCTACTTTTCTTAGATCTACCAGATTAATTGTTAGAGTGAAAATTTCCAACTCTCTGTCAACTCCATTTTGATTATATTGCCTTCTACTTCATTTGAAGAAAAAAATACAATTATAATCCCCTTTCACAACCCATAAGCCACTATAATAGATTGAAAGGCCTTGATATCCTCCTATAGCTTGAGTCTTTAGAAAGTATGGTTAGCCGAATAAATAATAGAAAGAACTAAATTGTCGGCAATACCCTAAAATTCACATTTAACACGAATTACTTGATTAGTTATGAAAGAGGTATGTAAATATAGCTTATAAGAGTTGTATATTAGTAATATCCTGCCATTGTAATGATACTTATGATTGGAATGTATCTTCCATTCAGCTCCTAAAAAATTCAGGCAATACTATAGTTAAGGTAATTTTATTTTAGTTTCTATGAAGCCTAATAATATAGGCTTTATTTCTACTACAATCTCTTTCACAATCTGCCTTTTAAGAAGGCCATTCAACCCTTTTATGTTCCAAAGCAAGCAACTCATTATAGTAGTTTAGGCTAAAGCTTAATAAGCTCTCAACCTACCCTATCCTTTGGATATGTTTGATTTTCTTTTAGAGATAGTAACGACTTTAAAATCCTGCATAAATTTTCTTAAACTTCATCTTCCTCTCCTTCTGACTCCATCATAGTAGTAGCATTGATTGGAATTGTTTCATAGGCTTTTCTCTCACGTAGGTTGGAAACATCAATTTGTTGTTTAATGATGTTATGCTCTTTAGATATAATATTTTCCTATTTAGACTCCACAGGATTACAATCTTTCTCTAGCGTGGTGTGTCCTCCACAAGTCCCATAAGTTCCTGATGAGTTCCAGTTGTAAATAGCCTGCATATAGGTTTCCACTTTTTATTATAGTTTTTAGGTTTCCAACAATAAGACAATTGTATCTTCACCCAATTTAGCTCACTAGTCTTACCCAATTTCATCACATGTATAACTTTCAGTAATTTCTTATCCTTTTGTATTTCTACACATATCTTAGCATAGCAAATTCTGTCCATTCAAGTAGTCTGAGAGTCCATAGTTAGTGGCTTACCAATTGAACTATCCAAGTAGCTCAGGCCCTCAATTATCCAAAACTCCGAAACGACACCGTGAAAATTAATCCATGTTAGAATGATTTCAATGTTACTACTATCCAATTCCATTCTTAGCCTTCATTTTTGCAAGAACGTAAACTGCCCTCCGATGTGCTTAGGGCCAAGTTCTAATATTTCTGTTTAAGTTGCAATCAGATGTAAACTTGAATCACTTCACTACATTTTCCATAATGATATTTTGAATCTCATGAAAACATGCTGATTAATCCTTCAATAAAGGTTTAGAATTAACAAAAATGGTAAATATGGCTTGTATTGTGGTTTATATGTGAAAAAAGGTTAAGGCACAAATTATTTAAATAAAGGAGATATAATTTAAGTGGCTTTTTAAAAATTCAAAATGGTTACCAAACTATGTGACAATCACTTAATTTAGAAAATGGAGCATAAAATAAAGAATGCTCATAAGCTTAAAAATTCACAATTTCAGTTAACTTGTATTAGATACTTTTGCATTTTTAGTCTAAATCAATCGTCAAAAACAATTACCTAATGTGTAGGACGTGAGAACTTAACCATTCATACTAATCTTCCTTTCACGTTTTAATCTAAATCAATAATTCTTGACAACTTAGATCATCCAAAGACAAATTTCAAAAAAATTAAGACCTTAAAAGATATAAGTCGATAAAAAAGAGCTATAATAAACTTGACAAAATTTTCTTTTTGAAAAGTTTAGCCAAAATCACAAAATCACATATAAATAAGAGAACAATTATCATATAAAGTTAAACATTAAATTACCCTCCCCTACCCTTATTTCATATATGGTTCTTAATATATCAAAACCAATATTGAGAATAAGTGAGGCTTCTTTTAAGAGAGTTGAGTGTGGATAATACTGTTCCTAAACAATCGACAGTGAGGTGGCGTAAATTACATGTAAGCGAAGAAGGCCATCAAGTTCATTTCTAGTTAGTGATGCCCCTACCCGATTTGTTTAATTATTTATGTTTTAAATTATTAAGGGCAAATGAAGTGGATGTCGCTGTGCATTTTTGTGGATCACAAATTTCCTCCAGATTGTCATAATGCTGCCTCTTTAATCAAGTCATAGCTATTCTTGGATTAGCAAAATGGCAAGCATCTTATTTTTTGTTAAGTGAATCTATTAAATCTAAGCAATAGATATCTAGTACAAACGTCTCATGTATAGCATGCAAATTATTGATATTAATATTAACCAATTTTTTTATGCAGAGCTAGTTGGGTAATCAAGGAACCTAGAATCAGTGGACGATGATAAGACAACATTAAATTGCAAAGCTAACCATCATCTAAGATTCACTTTGACTTTGTTCATCATAGACCACAAGAAATAAAATTTAGCTTATTTAGCTTAGTAGTAGAATATTTCCTACCCGAAAATATAAAATCTAAAAATCTGTCAATATATTTTAGTATACGATCTTTAAGAAAAATAACTTTTGATTTGTTAGGTCATAAAGTAAACAACAAATACTTAGTAAGTTCAAAATCAGTACCATAATCACAAGAATTATTCATATGCTCTATAGTAATAAAATCAAATGCAAGATTGAACTCAGTAATTGCAAGTTTAAGTTCTTTACCTGTTAATCTAAATTTCACCATTTTAGGAGTGTTCAAAGTGAAGTTATCAGGCATATTAAAGTTAAAATTAGTGTAAAATTCATACATAAGCTCAATATAGGCATTGAATGGAAAAATAGGTGTGCCATCCAATGTTATCGATCAATTCAAGCATAAAGATTCTAATATTCAAAGAATCTATAATTGGATGATGAATATTGATTGCTTACATTGTGAGTTAGTCAATATTGTGATAACCACTAGTGCACGACATAGCTATAACTAGTATCGATAATTACGGGTCGATCACACCAAGATAGTGATTACTGATAATTACCTTTTTCCTATTATCTAGCCTATGAATTGATTTTGGATTTTAATAAAGAAAATAAAAACTAAAGCAAGTAAAATAAAATAGGTAACGATATTGAATAGAAAATTAAGAAAGCACTAAGAAAATTATCCATATCATAAAATTAGTATCTAGGTTTCAAATCCCCCTAAATCCCTAACGTATTGATCTTTTATTATACAATTATTTTGTTGAGTTATTGGACTGTGGAGACTCATATGGTATGCTAATAGCTGACCTTGAGTCTTCTAATAACTAGTCCTAGGGTTTCAAGCTGAATTTCTTAGGTTAAAGTTTATATGATTGTGTTATCGATTTATGAGGCCCTTTATTAAGTTTGACCCTAATCTATAAGATTTATATCATCCTATCTCTAGTGTTGCAATCAACTCCTTCCAATTATGGTAGATCTATTCAAACCTAGGATTTCTCAATTTCTACATATGAAATCATATTATAATATAATATTCCCAGGTATATTAGAACATATATAAACACGTAAGTGGATCACAATATAATAATCAAACCAATAGCATTAATAAGAGAATCAAATCATATCAAATTATTAATTTAGGGTTCATATAACCTAAATACTAATAAGATGTTAAGTTACACATTATCAAACATGAAACCAAATGGGCATTGAAAGAAAAATGAATTGAAAACAATGGGTGCATAATTCTAAATCTCCTTGATTGTCTTTCATCGAATACTCTTGCAATGTAGAGAATTGATCTTGTATTCCAATGGGTCTTTGGAGGATTTCTTCATATTTTTCACCTTTTTGGACCAAAATCGCTCTTTGAGAACGATCTCCACATATGGAATCACCTCCCTCCATTAGCTCCTCCTTCAAGTCTCTATTCATGTCCTTTTATATAAAATTATAGGGTTTTGGTCAATGCATGTTCTTGTGCATGACCATGCATAATTAGAATCCTTTAAATAATGCAAAAGTTCATAGCCTAGGAGAAATGCACAGGAAGATGCACGGTCTTGCATCCCCTATGTGCATTGAATCTTTATTTTACGTCGTGTTTTCATCTAAAATTTTCTCCTTTAAGTTCATGAAGGCAATTATAATTTGTATATGCACTTGAAGCAGATTAAGTACAAAATATATAAAAAAGTATAAAATATTAAGCAAAAATACTTTAAACATGAGGTAAAAATATGTTCAATTATCCATCTATCAAATATAATTACATAAGAATGATGGAACATCTAAAAACGTTTGACTAGATTTTTTTTGTCACTTATTTCTTGAAATTGAGGGTGCCCATTCAAGTTTGACTTTGAGGGGGGTAAGTGTAATTGTCTTTCCCGAAAAACTTTGTAACATGTGCTTTTGCTTTATCTTAGGCCTTTTTTTATATTCAGATGAGATAAGCTTTTCAATTTCTCAAAGGAGTATCAATCATCTTCTTCTTTTTTTCCCCTATTTTTGGCAAGGACAGAGTGAAGTTACAAAAAGGAGATATGAAAGAGAGAGAGAGATAATAAGATGGAGAGCAATGATGAAAGCTTCGAGGACAGAGATAGGCGACCATGCTATTCGATTGCTAATGGCATAAGAGGCACCTATGTGTGAGGTGTGGGATAAAGGAGCTATAACGTATGACTGATGATATGAGGCTACTATAAACTGCTCGTGGTAGCTGCTCTATAAGGCTACTATATGTGAGGTAGTTATGTGTGAGGCATAGGATGAAAGAGCTATGATATGAGACTAATGGAAAAATGAGGGAGGGTAGTGGCTTAAAGGGTAGCAATAACTAAAGGAAAAAATTAGTTAGGGTTAGAGTGAAAAGAAGAGGAAAGAAATAAGTGTTTTTATTGATTTTATTATTACTATTACTATTACTATTACTACTACTACTACTACTACTACTACTACTACTACTACTACTACTATTATTATTATTATTATTATTATTATTATTATTATTATTATTATTATTATGATCATCATCATGATCATCATCATCATCATCATCATCATCACCATCATCATCATCGTCATCATCATCATCATCATCATCATCATCATCATCATCATTCTTTTTTAGTAAAGCTTCTTATTTGTGTGTTGTTAGGATAAAATAGTCCTATATATTGTAAGGCAGAAATACGCCCTAGTCAAGAAGGGTTAAGTTTAGTGATATGGAAATAAGATGTGGACATGCCCTATTTAAGAACTACTTCTAGATGCTTCACCTCTTTTTTATTATTACATCTATAAAGTGTGTCCTTTCTTTATAAAGGGTCATTGGAATGTGTAAACTGCAGTTCACTAAGGTAGTATCATGTAATTTTCTTAAGCAAAATTTTGGATACGTGATCACATTTTGTCTTTTGTTTTTGCTCGTTCATATGATTTTATACATTTTGATTGCCTTTTGAGGCTTAATTCAATTTATAATTTCTAAAAAAGGGATAGCTTCTATCCTTTAAAAAAAGTGTAATATATGCTATAAAAATATAAAAAATCATAACCAAAAGAAAAAAAATTTGCTAAAAGAGAAAAAAATATTTGGTTGCCTTCCAATTATTTCCTTTTTTAGCATCTTAGGATAGACATTATGGTTCCTCTTATCTTATAATGTTGGTATTCCAAGATGAGTTCTTCAACATTATACACTAGAAAATCCTCATAAAAAGATTTAAGATGATGGCTATGCACCTTAAAAGAGTTATTAGTGCTTGGACTTTGTATTTCAACTACACTACGAGGAAACACATTAGTAAAAGTGAAAGGTCAATCATACACGGGATAGTAAATGTAGCTAAGACTTTGCACATAGAGGTAGTTTCCTATAGAGAATAGCTGACATATTGTCCCCCAAACTTACCCTTTCATTACCTTCTAGCTTACCTTTATTGATGCATAGTTCTTTGATAAATTTTACATAGTAAGGTACATGCTTTATTACATCAAGGGAATGTTTTCCTCTACTTTAAGGAATGTCTTAAGAATTTCCTTCTCCTCTTTCTTAGATTTAGGAAATGTTTTAGGAAGGGAGGTTTAGTCACTAATGCTATTGGTTGTTTATCATTGAACTTACTTTTTTTTTTTTCAAATTAGGATGCAAAGGCAATTGACCTTGATTCCCCAATATACTAAAAAATGATACTAGTTAAATAATTTGATTTTCAAAATTTTGGATGATTAATTTTGTCACCTATTGAAATTTTCTTTGACCATATCTTTGAGAAAAAATTCTTTAATTATTTTGTTGCACGTAGGATCAGATCCCAATTCGACTTTCGAATAGTGATATCAAAATCAACTTTAATTCTATAATTTGATTAAATTGTTTGGTTGTTATTGATATAGAAAATTAGAATAATTAAAACCTTAAATTATTAAATCAAATTAGATTTGTTTAGTAATCGGAATAGTTTAGATTAAAGCCTTTAAAAATCTAGAAAGCTTATGAAACCCAAAGTTATTTTGATTATCATAATTGGAATAGTTAGACAAAGTTCAATATGAAAAATTCAACATATACTTTAAATCCAAGATTGTTCTGTTATTCTTATTGGAAAATAGTCAAATACCCACTTTGGTTTTTGATATACCTTATTGTCTTTATCTGGTTGAATTATAGCGTTTGTAGATGTAGAAGGTAAGAATATTTTGATAAAACAACAAGTTTTGATATTTATTCAATGATGAATACAGTACATGAGGTATGTATATATAGATGCCTTTTAACAGAATTCTACAACTTGTATTTTGTAAGTATGTACAACTCATCAATTGCTAACTATTTTATTCTTCTAGTTACAATTATGTTATACCAAATTGCTACTTCTAGAATGCTACCCATTTGGGCTTTTGTTTCTCATGGGCTCATTCCTTTTGTTTGTTTTCACCAAGTCTATTTTACTAATATCTCCAATAGTCCCTCTCAAAATCAAATCTTCTAATGAGCAGAGTTTGAGTTTAAAACAGATAACATCGTGTCTTGATACTAACATAGGTTTAATAAGAATATCTGCAATTTGATCAGAGGAATTCACATATTTGATTTCGACAGAGCCATCGGTGATCTTGTCTCTCATGAAATATACATCGACTTTGATGTGCTTAGCGCGTGCATGGAAGATGGGGTTTTAAGCTATGGCTCACCATAAAATTTGAGGATGTGACTGAGACCTCCTAATTTTGCAAAGGAAGGAAGTTAACCAGATGAGTTCTGATGCCAATTGTGAAAACGCCCTATATTCGGCTTCTGTGCTCAATCTGACCACAACTTGCTACTTTTTGGGGCTCCAATACACCAAATTTCCCCTAGGAAAACACACCCACTGGATGTGGAATTCCGATCATTGACGGAGCTTGTCCAATCAGATTCACTATAGGCATTGATCTGAAGAGGCATGGAGGAAGATCAAAACAACAAACCTTTATTGGTACTACCTCGTAAGTATCGAAGAATTACTTTTAAAGCAGTCCAGTGAGTTATGAGAGGAGTGGCCTAAAACTGACTTAATTTATTGATAGTATAACATATGTTAGGTCTCGTATGGTAGAGATACTGGAGGCCACCAAGTAAGCTACAATATGGAGAAGGATTATCTAGCAGATCACTCTTAAACTGAGAAAGCTTGTTAACAGCACAGATAGGTGTGGAACAGGGCTTGGAGGTGTTTATGTTGGCCTTGGTAAGTAGTTCCTCAACATATTTCTTTTGAGACAAGTATAAGCCTTTGTTTGCTCTGTGCACTTCAAAGCCTAGGAAATAGTGTGATGAACCCAAGGATTTGAGTGAAAATTAGTTGTTGAGTTTCTGTACGATAGATTGTATTTCTTGATTATCATTTCTTATGACAAGTATATCATCCATATAGACAACTAGTAAAATGGTGATATGTTTTTGATGAAGATAAAACATGGAAGTGTCACATTTTGATGTCTTGAAGCCACATCTATTGAGTGCTAGCTTTAAAGTGTGAAACCAGGCTCGAGGAGCCTATTTCAGCCCATAAAGATCCTTAGAAAGCTTACAAACATCAAATCCTTATGGTTGTTTGATGAAAACCTTATCTTGAAGTGCCCCATTTAAGAAGGCATTATTGGCATCAATTTGTTGGATGTCCCAACCAAATGAAACAACAATAGAGAGAATGACTTTGATAGTGGAGGCTTTCACGATAGGGCCATATGTTTCATTAAAATCCAATCCTAGATTTTGGTTAAAGCCATTAGCCACTAACCGTGCTTTGTGTCGAACAATCAAGTTGTCAGAGTTATATTTAACTTTAAACACCTATTTAGTGCCTAGGACATTCGCGTGAGATTCTCATAGAACAAGGGTCCAGGTTTGATTTCTATATAATGCTTGTATTTCATCTTCCATGTCTTTTCCCTATATGGGATCCTCTAATGCTTGTTTGACAGTGTTTGGTTATGTGTTGGATGGAGTAATGAGACTTGTTGTGTATGTTTTTAGTTTGTAAATATCGCTTTTAGAGCAGATTTGCATGGGATGGTTGTTGGTGAGTTGTGGTTTGTCAGTGTGTAAGTGTAATAGTGGTGAGGAAAAGACAAAAAGAGAAGCTGAATTTACTTGATGAGAATGAGTGTCTGAACTAGATGGGACAAATATGGGTAAGTGTAGAAAATGGCAAACTAGATGGGATTTTGGGCATTATTTTAGGTTTAGCTAGGAACAGGGCAGAGTAAGGAAACTCTGGTTCATTGAAAGTTACATGGCATGATATGTAAACATAATCATGGGCATTCATACATTTATAGCCTTTATGTAAATTGCTATACCCTATAAAGTTATACTTGGCAATGTGGAAAATAAATTTATGAGAATTGTAGTATCTTAAGTATGGAAAATAGCTACATCTAAAGGGTTTTAAATGAGTGTAGGTGGATGGGATGTTGTATAATTTGGTAAATGGTGATATGTTGTTGAGTATGGGGCTGGGCAGATTTTTGATGAGATAAGTCTGTGGAAAATGCCTCCAGCCAAAATGACAAAGGCATATTGGCATAGGCAAGTAGAGTTAAACCTATTTCCATAATATGATGGTGCTTCCTTTCGGGAACACCATTTTGTTGGTGAGTATAAAGACATGAAAAACGTGTTGTAATGCCTAGTTGAGTAAGAAAAGACAAAAATGCCTTATACTCTCCACCATTATCAGTCTGAATGGCTTTGATAGGATACTGTAATTGTTTTTCTGCTTGTGTTTTAAAGGCTATAAATGTAGATAATGTTTTTTGTTTTTGTTTTAATAGGTAAAACCAAGGGAATTGTGAGAATTCATCAATGAATATGATATCATAGCGATGCCCTACTCTAGAAAAATAGGGAGATTAAAATGGTAACTGATGATGTTTTCCAAGTTGACATTAATCACAAAACTTAACAGAATCAAGTTTGATGTTCATAATTTTAGCGACTAAAGATAAAAGATGAGAGAATGGATGCTCAAGATGAGCATGCCAATCTGTAGTGGTGACAGCAATATAGGCAGAGTGTTTAACTGTATGTGTAGTTGATGAAGAGTGTGGTGTGGTGGATTTAAGGTTGTAGAGGCCATCCTTTTATGACTCCCCCCACTAGCACCATCCTTGAAACCTTGTCCTTAAATACGCAACCCTCATTAGAAAATTTGAGAACAACATTATTGTCACGGGTTAATTGAGAAATTCTAAGTAAATTTTTAGTAATAGATGGAACATGTAAAATATTTTTGAGAGATAAAGGTGTATGGTTTTGAAAACAAGCATAGAGGATCCAATATGAACTATGGGCAGTGTCTTACCATTTCCAATAGCTAATTGTTCCTTTCCTGTATAGTTTGAACCAGTTGTGAGATTTTGAACATTTGGAGTGATGTGATTTATGGCATCACTGTCCACAAACCAAGTGGAGTCAGATGAAGGTGCAGATAAAGGATAAGAGTGTTGAGAATGATGAGGCATGTAAGCTTGTGGAGGAGCAGATTGTGCAATGTACTGATGAGTATGTGAAGGCATATAAGAAGAAGAATACTGCTGCCATAGCCTCTAGGGAGGCGGAGAAGAAGATTGAGTGCCCTTCCAATTGTGATCAAAGCGCTTATTACAATATATGGTGCAATATGACTGAGCTTGTGATAGAGTTGACAAAAGAGACATCCATGACCACCACGTCCTTTGCCACCATGACCACCACTATAGGAGGATCTGCCCCAATTGATAAGAGGTCTAGTAGAGCCAGAAAATTATGCATAACTAGCAATAGGAGCAGGGACATTGATTTGAGATTCATAATAGAACTGTTTTAAGCGAGATTTATACACCATCAATGGAGATTGAGCATCCTGGAGTGTAGAAACACAGTTAGTATGTGTTAATAAAATGACAATAGGATCATAATCCTATTCTAAGCCACTTAAGATTAATTCATTTTCAAAAACTGGATGCCTTGCAACTAGAAGAGCATCACTAATTGACTTAATCTTTAGCATATATTCTGAAATGCTGTTGGATCCCTTTCTAATTGTGGATAATTATTGTTTGAGCTACAGGACTCTCACCATAGAGGTTTATGCATAGAGTTTCTTTAGGAGAAACCATACTTCAAGTGAGGTTTTAGACTGATGAACAAGGCCAAAGACATCTTCACTTATTATTGAGAGAAGCCAACAGAGGAGGAGTTGATCAGATCTATGCCAGGATCGATAGGCAAAGTTAGGAGTAGCAGCAACAGTTTCTGTGGCAAGGAGAAAAGGTGCAGGAGGGGAGAAGGAAGTTGAGATGTAATCTTCAAGTTCTAAAGCTCTCACAGCAGCTGGAACTTATGCCTTCCTGTTAATATAATTGTTCTTATCTAGCTTAATTGGGAGAGTGAAATTAAGTGTTTAGCTAAGGTAGAGAAATTCATTGTCTCTTCAGGTGAAAGATTAGCAGAAGAATAAGGTGGTTGAGTGGTAAAGGTAGATTCAGTAGCAGCCATGGTGACGTTAGTCATACAACTTTGATACCATATAGAAGGTAAGAATATTTTGATAAAATAACAAGTTTTGTTATTTGTTCAATGATGAATACAGTACATGAGGTATGTATATAGATACTTCTTAATAGAATTCTATAACTTATATTTTTAAATGTACAACTCATCAATTGCCAACTATTTTATTCTTTTAGTTAAAATTCTATTATACCAAATTGCTGCTTCTAGAATGTTACCCATTTAGGCTTTTGTTTCTCAAAAGCTCATTCTTTTTGTTTGTTTTCACCAGGTCCATTTTGCTAATATTTCCAACATTAGAGTTATTGGGCAAATAAGTTGCTAGCTGTCGTTGATGTTGTGAATTTTTGGTCACACGAGTGGGTGGTTGAATGGAGAGGTAGTGACTAGCAATGATGGCTCTTAAAGCTAAGGCATAAATCGCATCTAGATGTAGCCTATCATGTTGGTAGAAGGTGCATCTATTGAGAAACTCACAACGTCTGGTGATTAAGGCATTGCTGTCTTTACGTTACACTATAGAGAAGCACGTTGTTAGACAATCTTGAGAAGAAAACTGTAGTGTGTGGTAGTTGTTAAAGGCACACGATGACAAGAGTAGCCAAACTAGGAGGTGGCAAAACCTTATTTGGAAAACGATGGGGTATGTGTAAGACACGTGCTCCACATAGAGCATAATGTCTGGGGGAGATGTTGCTGGTAGATGCACTACACACATTGCTAGACCCCTAAAATTTGGAGCACTTTTTAGTGACCTTCATGATGTGCCTTAGGAGGAAGATTAATTGGATTACACGCATAAGGGAGGCATGCAAAAATACTAAGGCAAACATGGGCGAGTGGGATTGGACTTGGTGCAAATTTTGGTAGAGACTCGGACCTTGTAGAGATTTATTTAACCCAGGTTAAGGACTTGATGGATTAAAGACTTGGTCTATGCTCGGATGAATGGATCAAGACAAACGGTCATTTTGTGGGAAGCATTGAATCAGGCCAGTGTACTTTATGGGCTTCGGTAAGATCACACTGCACCATCAGTGGATAGATATCATGGGGAGATCTTAGATGATGCGACGATTAAGAGTTAGAGTTGCAGTGGGACTCAACATTTGAAGATAGTGGAGATCTTTGAGGATAAGGATGCTAATATCCTATTTGAATGTAAACTCTATCCTTTTGTTAGCTTGTAGATTCTATCTTATTAGTTAGAGTCCTATTTGGATAGGGGTGTCTTCCGATTGATCCATACGATGTAATCTGATAGAGATAAACGTGATCTTAGCTAGTTCAGTTTAAGTGGGATTCTGAATGTAACTTGACTTCCAAGTTAAAGTGCCTATATATAACTCATTCGAGTTTTACTCTCATCATTAAGTGAGAGAGAGCATTCCTTGCATTCTTTTGAGGGAAAGTAATATAAAGGTTAGTTTTACTGTATCTCTCTTATTTTCTTGTTGCCTTTATTTTCTTATTGCTTTCGTACTATTGTTTCTTTGAGAGCGCAGGGTAAACACTTCAAGGGTCATTAAAGACTGAAATCTTGCTTAAGCGGACCTAAGTGAGATTGTTGTACAAAGGGTGTTGATGATCAACTTCAGTGAAATTTCGAGTCCTAAGGTGACTTTTGTAACAACTGGCCATGCACCCCTTCGTTAAACATTAGAAACACTTTGTTTTAATTAAAAGAAAGAAAAACAAAGAGAGGATCAGATGGTTTTAATCTTGGTATTCATTTGAGATATGGTTTTGAGTAATATCTAGCCATGTACATAAACCCTTAATTCTTGATTTATAATATTGTTGATTTATAAAAAAAAATGGCTTAAATGAAGGGAACTAGATTTAATGGAGTAATAAAATGTGTTTTTGTTTGGAAACTCTTGTTATATAACAAGAGAGAAGCATGAAGTACTATGATAAAGTCTTGAAAATATGATTTGAAAGTCATGCACTTTAGGTGTTTGATGAAATGCCTAAGTAAACTTGGCTTAGGATTTAAGGATTTTAATGGTGTACATTGGAAAGAGGCTTTCATGTATACTTAGAGTGAACTTAAATTTTTGCTTTGATTGATCATTAGTGGCCTAATGTTCTTGGATAAATGTCTTGAATTATTCTTTGAAATGTTTAATTATTGGATCAAAGGCATTAAATGCCTTGGAAAATGCAAAAGAAAGCTTATGTGAATAATAAGGAAAGTAACCATGTGAGAACTTTCATGGCCGAATCCTATAGCTTAAAAATTATGATATTGTGTTTTATACACTTATATGATGGTGTATAAATATGAGATATATGTTTGCTTAGTAAATACATTGCATTTTATGTATAAAGGCTAATGAGTTGTGAATTAAGGAGCTAGTACCAAGGATTGTTGAAGTTAAAGGAGTGTAAACCTTCTTTTGAGGTGAGTTGGGGAAACCATATCTCTCAAATGGGATTAGGACATCCTGAGACAAACATGATGACTTGCATGTGAATTTTGAACCTAGGTGATGCATAAAAAAAATGATTCTCAAATAGATACTAGTATACTTACGTATTTAATCAATGAATAAAAATTGATGTTTTTATTTCATATTTTGAGGAATGATATTGTTTTCAACAAACCTAAAATCGAAGTGCAAAGGATAATGTTTGATTTTTTGAAATTACATTTTTGAATAACTTTGCTCTTGGAGTGCAAAAGATGAATTTCACTATATAAATAACTTTTTGAAACTTACGTATGCATAACTAAGTCATCTATACTGCATGTATGTGTTCTCTTTTAGCTTAGAGCTATTGCATAACTGAGTCATCTATACGTATAAGGGAGGCATGTGGAAATACTAAGGCAAACCTGGACCAGTAGGATTAGATTTGGTAAGATCTTTAGTAGAGTCTTGGACCTTGTGGAGATTGACTCAACCCAAGTTAAGGACTTAATGGACTAAGGGCTTGACCCATGCTCAGATGAATGGACCACGACTAATGGACTTGTTGTGGGAAGCATTGGATCAAGTCAATGTGCTATGTGGGCTTCGGCAAGATCATACTACACCATCAATAGATAGATATCGTGGAGAGATCTTGGATGATGTGGTGACTACTAAGAATTAGAGTTGTAGTGGGACAACATCTGAAGATAGTGGAGATCTTTGAGGATAAGGAAGCTAGTTTCCTATTTGAATGTAAACTCTATCTTGTTTTTATCTTGTAAATTCTATCTTATCAGTTAGAGTCCTATTTGGATGGGGGTGTCGTCTAATTGGTCCACATGATGTAATCTGATGGAGATAGACGTGATCTTAGCACAATCTTAGGCAGTTCAGTTTAGGTGGGATTCTTAATGTAACTTGGCTTCTGAGTTAAAGTGCCTATATATAGCTTATTTGAGCTTTGCTCTCATCATTTAGTGAGAGAGGGCATTTCTTGTATTCTTTTGAGGGAAAGTAATATAAATGTTGGTTTTACCGTATCTCTCTTGTTTCCTTATTGCCTTATTTTCTTATTGTTTTCGTAGCATTGTTTCTTTGAGAGTGCAAGGTAAACACTTAGAAGGTATTTAAGGATCGGAAACCGGATCCCAACCGAAAAACGGAACAGAAAAACGGAAAATCGAAAAGCGAGAAATCGCTAGTCGGAATACAAATCGCATCATCAGAGCGAAACGAATAATC
>JAOSBN010125283.1:0-31451 GCA_027563595.1 Erythroxylum suave | reverse complement strand
TGAGAATCTTCCTTACATGGTCTTGATTATCATAGATTCTCCCAAGAGCTTTAAGTCCATTAATGATAGTTTGAAATCGTCCAAACATCTATTCAACAGATTCATCTTCTTGCATCTTAAATAGCTCATACTGATGTACAAGAATGCTGATCTTGGAGTCCTTCATCTGGTTTGTGCCTTCATGTGTGATGGATAGAGTATCCCAAATCTCCTTCGTAGTCTCGCATCCATAAACTTTATCATATTCACTTCTTCTCAACTCATAACTCAGGAAGAACTTGGCCTTTAAATTTAGTTAAAATCTGGCTTTATGATCAGTTGACCATCTGTTCCGAGGAATGGCATTTCCTTCGTCATCTACTGGTTCATATGGTCCATTCTCAACGATATCCCAAAGATTAATGTGTGTGGATTCTATGAAGATCCGCATCCTGTCTTTCCAATAATGATAATCTTCACCATTGAATGCAGGAGGTCTTGTGACGGAGGCACCTTCATCTATAAAAACATGCGATTCTATCATGGATTTTTTTCCTTGAAAATCAAGCTCTGATACCAATTGAAGTAAATCACACGTTAGGATAGACTTTAGGAATAATAAACTCGATACACAGAAGGAGGGTTGAATGGTGTATCCCTTTTCAAGAATACAAAAATCTTGTTACGAACTTCTTTTTCTTGTTAAGAAGATATCACTCAGATTATAATTTATTATGTAATAAAATCGCAAAATAACTTCTATCTAGTTGTTTAACAACAACGTAAATTGAAGTAAGGGATAGAAAGTAAACACTGTAATTTTTATATTGATTCACCCCAAATCGTGGGCTACGTCCAGTCCTCAGAGTTTATCTGAGTGTTTCACTATACTCCAAACAATTAGAAGTATTCTTTTCTCTTCTAGAGCCTATTCAGGTCTCTTACACCAAGTATTCTTTCAATTATCTTAGCCTTTCGAGGCTATCTGCCTTCTCTTTCTCTCACTAGAAAAAGATATCTTAAGTTATTGTTACAAAATGTTTAGCTCTCTCAGTATCGCACTATAGAAAATTCGCTTTTCTACGTAAGCACTCAATGATCACTGATTTCTCAAAGTTGTAAGGTCGTAAAATTCACTATTATTCTCTTCAACAGCTTTGACTATTGCTAATATTTATAGCCTAAGTCTCTAACTGTTTCTTGATCTTTGATGATCGCTTCTTGATTCTTGATAACCGTCATTTAGTTGAGTTCTGTAACTAACTCCAACTAAGTAACTGTTCGATGTGCTACTATATCATCTTGCGTATGTATATTTGCATCTACATTGTCTTGCATTTATGTCTTTGCGTCTATGTTTTTGCATCTATGTCTTTGCGTCTATCTCTTTGCGTCTGTCTTTTCGTGTCTATCTCTTTGCGTCTATCTATTTACGTATATGTTGTCTTGCATCTATGTTTTTGTGTCTATGTCTTACATCTATGATGACTTGCGTCTACTTCTTTTTGACTTTGTCTGTGTCCTGTACTTCGTCTGCACACTTAACACACTTGTCAAAACGTTCATTTGTTTCTAACATTATTATTATTTGATTGTCAGAAAAATTGATCATCGTAAAATCATCTTGACTTAACATTAAAGTCCAAGAATCAAGTTCTATATGTGTTCAAGTAATTCTAGGCTTCAGTTAAGAGAGAGGAAGGAAAGAAGTTGAAATGTGTCTGAACAGATAATGGCAGTGATTACATTGGCTCATATGAAGAATATTACAGATCTCAGGGTATTAGACATAAGAAGACTCCTTTGAAGACTCCTCAGTTGAATGGCTTATCTGAAAGGATTAATAGAACACTAGTGGAGAGAATCAGATCTTTACTATCACATTTAAAGCTACCGTAGTCATATTGGGGTAAGGCTTTCCATATAGTTGTTCATGTTGGTAACCTCACACCTAGTGTATGCTTGTAGTTTGATGTACCAAATTTGGTTAAGAAAAGGTGTTTCTTATGATCATCTTAGGGTGTTTGGTTGCAAGACTTTTGTGCACATTCCTAAGGATGAGAGGTCTAAGCTTGAATCAAAGACAAAACAATATGTGTTTGTTGGTTATGGTTAGGATGAGTTTGGCTACGGTTTTTGGGATCCAATTGAGAGGAAACTCAACAAAAGTTATGATGCTATATTCGTGGAAGATCAAACCATTGAAGATATTGATAGATCAAAGAAGACAGTTTCAGGGTCTAGTGATGGTATGGTTTACCTGGATCTGCTTCCTTTGATTGTATCCCTGTAAGAGGCATAGGTTAATCTTCAACATAATATGTTTAATGATGATGATACAGATGAGCCCGTACAAGTTAAAGCAGATGGTGTTGATCTTATTCAACTAGTAGAACCAGAATCTCCAATAAAAGTTTCATTTAGAAGATCTACTAGAGTTAGACATCTTTCCACTCAGTATCCTACCCATGAATATGTGTCGTTGACTAACAGGGGAGAACTTAAGACTTATGAAAAGGTTTTAGAAGATGAGTATAAAAAAGAGTGGTTTGAGGCTATGCAAGATAAGATGAGTTCCTTACAGTAGAATCACACTTACAATCTGCTAAAGTTACCTAAGGGAAAGAGAGCTTTGAAGAATGAGTAGGTATTTACAGTGAAGCAAAAAAAGCATACTTCACTTTCACGATACAAAGCCAAACTAGTTGTGATAGGGTTCAGTAAGAGAAATGGTATTAAATTCAATGAAATCTTTTCTCCAATTGTGAAAATGTCATCTATTAGAGTTATTCTTGGGTTAGCAGCAAATCTTGATTAGGAGGTTGAGCAAATAAAAGTGAAAACTGTATTTCTTCATGGAAACTTGGAAGATGAAATTTACATGGAGGAACCAGAGGGTTTTAGGGTGCAAGGTAAACAAAAATATGTTTGCAGATTGAAGAAAAGTCTTTATGGTCTTAAATAGGAACCCAGGCAATGGTATAAAAAGTTCGAGTTTGTTATGAAGAAGCAAGGCTACAAGATGACTACTTAAAATCATTGTGTGTTTATTCGTAGACTCTCTTATGATGACTTTACTATTCCTTTGCTTTATGTTGATGATATGTTGATTATTGGCAAGAATATGTCCAGGATTGATGCCTTGAATAAGCAATTGAGTAAGACTTTTGCTTTGAAAGACTTGAGGCCAACAACACAGATCCTTGGTTTGCAGATTTCTTGAGATAGACCAACTAGAAGGTTATACTTTTCATAGGAGAAGTACATCGATAAGGTGCTTCAGAGATTCAATGTAGACAAGAATAAAGCAATAAGTACTCCACTTAGTAATCAATTCAAGTTGAGTATTAAGCAAAGTCCATCTATTTATTATGACAAGAAAGATATGGAGAAAGTTCCTTATGCTTCAACTTGTGTTTGAGTTCGGGAAGTGGGAAACTTGAATTAGTCATGTATCTAACATGGAATACTTAATAATCAGATGTAGGGAACACATTGTGCTCCAATTATCAAACTAGAGACAAGTATTATTGTCATTCCTTATTATACGCTTGATTTCCATTCACAACTTGCTCCTTAATTCTAATATCTAATAATAAGATCTAAAAAGAATCCACTTTGGGTATGATCTCCTAAAAGCATATTCTCTTGGGGATAATAAGGACTAAAATAAACACACACAAGCTTAGGAAAAACTTGAATTTTTGGAAAATAATTGGAACTATATTTCTAACCATTCTCTCTTACAATGGAAACATAGTGGTGATTTTAATCCATTATTTATTTAGACTAAATGATTCAATTTTATTACTCTCTAAATTTGTATTTGATAGTTGTGCATTAGTGTGTGTTTTTCTAAGTATTTGGCATGTGTTTCTTGCACAATAGGTTATTAATGTTGTGTTTTAGGACTTATTTTGTATGTTTTTGTTTAGGTTTGATCTTCATGGTTGTTCTTTTATGTTTGATATTGATTTAGGGCAAGAATTGATCATTTTGATGTAGGAATAGAGGATGGCCACCTTTTTTATTGAGCTAAGGACCAAGAAAGGAGAAGAGAAGTAGAGAAATTGTAAGATAAGAACCCAAAATCGTGGAATTATGCTAATTCCCACAATCATGGGATCCCTAACCTAAAGAGACATGGGGGTTTCACTTATTCTTAGGTTCTTGTGACTATATAAGGGAAAAAATCCCTAGGGCCAAAAGAGGTGTCATAAGAACTTGCCTCCTTAAGTTAAAAGACAAATTTAGAGCCTAGAGAGAGGTAGAGAATCAAAATTTCCATTCCAAATTGGGCAAAGAGCACACCAACTCTAGATTTTCCAAATTTGGGCAAAGATGAGGAGGAGCTTCCTTCATCTGGTTCTTATTTCGTTTTTCTCTTTTAGCATTTTTAAAATGAATTTTCTAGTTGTTGGGGATGTTAATGACATTATGAGTGGCTAAGTTATTTGCAGAGATTACTTTTGAACTGCTTATTGAACTCCTACTTTGTTGATTTGAATGAATGATGCTTTTGATGAATATTGAGCTTATACCTTGCAATATATTAAGAAATTGAGTTGGATAAATTGTCACGGGTTGTAAAATGAGAATTAGCGCTTTATATATCTACATTTATCAAGTTAATTGATTAGTTAGAGAGAGATCTTGGCTAATTGTTTCATTACCCATAGGATAACTTGATTACTAGTTGAGTTGGTAGATTGATTATGAAGATTGAGAGATTGATTAATCATTTCCATTTAATTTGGCTAAGAATAATTAATTACACCTTAAGAGAGGGTAGTTAATACATTAGGACAACTTAGGTGAGGCATAATTCAATTAACAAGGTAGGAGGGAGATAAGATAGGAAAAAAGTGATCTCTAATTATTAAATCTTGAATTGTAAGTTTCTGCACTTTTACTTTATCATTTGTTCATTGTTAATTGTTTGATTTAGTTTAATATTTCAGTTTATATTCATTAAAATTGGTTCTCAAATAAAGCAGCCTATATTACGTAATGTCTAAACACAATCTCTGAGGGATCGATATCTGTTATTTACTATAAGTTACACCCTGCATACTTGCAGTTTTGAGCATAAAACTAGTGAATTGGTTTTGCAATCAACAGTATTCTTCACCCTTGCACATTTTAATAATTTATTCTTTTGATCTATTTTTCGAAGTGTGAAGTTATGGAGCAATTTGTTGGTGGTTCATGTTGGAAGTTAGTTTCCTTGGTTTTTTATTAAAGATATGAACTTTATATTACACTCACATAAGGATGGAGTAAAAGATTACAATAGAAAATTACTTGAGTGAGCTTAGCTCTATAATTAACCAACTACAAGTGTTAGAATTAGATTATGTAGGACATATATTCATGTAGAGCAACAAGAGATAAGAGAATTGATTTATAAGGAAAAAGCTTAATAGAGCTCTTATGAATCAAACATGGATAAAGCAAATCCTAATTGCTTTTGCTCATATTAATCCTTCCTTATGCTCACTATTGAGATTCCTAATTTATCTCTACTTCCAAATAGTAATTCACCTTTTAAGTCTAATATAAGGTTGATTATTTCAACATAGCTATGTTAATTGATATGTAGAAAGTGATAATAGGTTGCAAATCTTATCAGATCATGATAAAGCTAAGAGCCATTAAGGAGGAACATAAGGCTCTTAATTGTAGTCAATATCTAGATACTGAGGTCTAGGTCAAGATTGCTAAAGAAACTCTCCAATTCTACTAAAATGAATGTTATAAAAAAAAACCCTCTTGCTTTTTCCTTAAGAAATCAGTAGCTTCAATCCTTGAACAAAAACAATATTATATTGAACATTTATAATTCTCTCCTTAAGCAAAAAGCTAAGATTCTTTAGTTTTAGAAAGGAGACGATAATAAAAAATTTATTCTATAATTTTATTTTGGCTTTAATAATTGCAATAGAATCAGTTCACTCATAGATAAAGTTGGGAATGTGTGCAAAGGGCAAACTTCGCTTAAAAATATCTCATTCAACTGCCTTAAGTCCTTACTTAGAGAGAGCTCTTCTTGTGTTCCTTTGTCCAAGACCTAGAAACTATTGTTAGCTCCAGATTAGATTAGTCCATGATTGACTTTCTCACTAGGCCTTTCATTATCTTAGATGTAAAAGATACTTTTTTTAGCCTTAATCCAAATAATTCTCCTAGTTTCGATGGCTTTAATGCCTTATTTTTCCAAAACGCTTAGTCTTTAGTAGGTGTTATAGTGGAGGAAACAGTGATGGAATTCTTTGATAAGAAGAAAATGCTCAAGGAAATTAATAAAACATTCATTTATCTAGTTTATAAGAAGAGTAATCCTAAATCTCTTCAAGGTTATCAACATATATCATTTTTTAATATTATATACAAATTCATTTCATTTGTCTCATAGATTAAAAGTCGCATTAAAGCTCCACACAAACTCATGTCATGGTGCTTTTTGTTCAAGTGAAGAATATTGCAGATAATATTCTCTTTGCCTAACAATTATTTAAAATTTTAATATTAATGGAGGTGCTCATTAAATAGTGACTTTTCAAAAGCCTTTCACTACAAGAAAATTACAAATTACTGACAGAAAATTCCTGATGGAAAAAATTCGGTAGTAAATTAGCGACGAAAATTTATTTTTGCAATTTAGATTTTATTATTTTTAACTCTCCACCAATATTGAGTATTTTATAGATTTTTAAGTATAAAAGAATATTTTATAACAGAGAATTTGCAATTCAACTGTCTCGGTGTTTGAGGAGCTTTTTATATCCTTTTATTACTTTTATTGCACAATCTTAAGGATAATATTGTCTAGGTGTAGGGGTGGACTAAAGTTATATCTATTACATTGATTTTTTGTCATTTTTATATATTTTTAGATTTCATTAGGTTATAAGATTAGGTTCTCATTAGTATCTTTAGGTTAATGAAATAAGTTTATACATAATTTAAGATTGACATTGAGTGTTAAAAATTAATACATGTCTACTTGAGGAGAAAAGATAAATACTTTAGTTTAATACTATTGTAACCTAGATAGTCTTATATAAAAATTAAAATTTTGTATAAGTAAACTCGAAATCCCTAACATTTAATGATTTGAATTGTCCTTCAATAGTTTATTTTCATTATTTTTGTTATTTTAATGATTTCATTATCTTTAGCAATCATCCAATTTATTTATTTTATTTTTAACATCAGATTAATATAAATACTAATATAGTTTATGTGAGATTGATATTCTGGATTTTTTTTAGTCTTAATTACTTAATATAATTTACTCAATATGCTATCAGGGACTTGTTACAGCTTATGTCCTGGGCATTTTTCGTTTTGGCTGCTTGTGTTACTTTATGCATATCTGTACCTATGCTCACTTCAAAACTTATAAAAGCTAGCTAATTGTATATAGGTTGGTTTATAGGTCATGTTCTATGTTGAAAAGAGTCGATAATTGTCCAACCTCGTCCATCTTCTTTGTAGTTTGCAGTTATTAGTCTACCAAGGTAAGTCGTTTAACTAAGTAATTCTATAATGTGATCAGTTTTGTGTTCTTCTTTGGATTTTTACCTCTAACAATGATCGATGAGTTTTTAGGTTAGGTTTTAATAGTCTAATTCTTTATGTTTAGGCATTGTTTAAGTTTGTAGATAAAGACTTGAACTTCAATGTTATTAATTGAAATTTAGTATTAACATAAAAAATCCATGTATTTGACATGTCAATTCTTTGCATAATAAACCCCTAGGATGGTATATAGGCTGGAAACTTGTGATGCAACTCCCATAATGCTTGTCAGTGCAAAATTCCACTAGCCTAGGAGTCATAATGAGGAATTGCTTTCTCAATTCATATGGTGTAACAATGCCACGTACCATAGTGCTTGATTAAAATCAAACTTTGGAAATGAACTTGTTTAAAATCAATATAAGAAATCCACATACCATAATGCTCTTTCAATCACTTTTAAGGTTTCCAGACTGAATAAATGCTTATATAACTTGAAACAAGGTAATTGTTAGTGGTACACGAAGCTATCGAATTATATGTTTTCTCAACAATTTACACGGGAATCTTCGTACAACTTTCAACATTAAAGATTTGAGGGCATCAAAAAATTTTCTTGGCTTGGAGATTGCTCAATCTAGTGTTAGAAATAATATATGTAAACAAAAAATGTGCTTTTGATCTTTTTAAGGAAACTGATTTCATTTATTGTAAGCCAAAATCCACTCTTTTATTTTAATAAAAAGCTAGAAAATAATATGTAGGTGCTTTTTTTAACTTCTTAATGTCACTTCTTACAGGATATTGGTTGGCAAATTGCTTTATTTTACTGATAATCATAAATGTTGTCCATCAATTAAGTCAATATATCAATAAGCCAAGTATAGTTCATTTGTACATTGTTTATAGGGTATTGAGATATATAAAGGATAATAAAAATCAAAGGCTTATCTTTCCTTCTAATTCTTGTATGAACTTGTAAGGTTCTGATGACTTAAAATGTGGGGATTCTCCAATCACTAAGGTGGAATTGGTTGTGATTGATTTTCTATTTTTTAAATCATATGGTAGGTTGGTTGGTTTCAATTTAGAGGGGAAATGGTCAGAGACCTTTACAACCTTAGGGGAAATAAAGGATATAATGATGTGTAAAGTAAAGATTAAATGTTTTGTAAGATTAATATAGATACCAATATAACAATTATTATATCTAACTATGAAATCACTTTTTTAAATAACAACTTTGTAGAAATGAGTAATGTTGATAGATCTTGGATGTATAAATGATTAAAACCTGATGGTTTCATTAATCCTGAGTTTATCAAAGGAGTTAAAGCTTTTATTGATTATGCTTGTTCTTAACCTATATATATAGATGGCTCAAAGATCATATTCCCTTGTAAAAAGTGCAAACATATTTGTGTTCTTCCTATTAATGAAGTAAATCTCCATTTGTTAAGAAAAAGGTTTGTTCCAAATTATTTTGAGTGGATTCAATAAGGAGAGTCATTAATTTATAGCATCTCAAGGGGTAATGAAGAAAACTCGTCCATAAATGTGAATGGGTTTGAAAGGGGACGGGATTTATAACAAATAATATAGGTTCAACTGAAAATCCTTACATCCAAATGGTTTATGATACAGCCAGTTATACCTTTCAGACAAATATAGAAAATCTTAAAGAAGAACCAAACCTGCATGCAAAAAAGTTTTTCGATTTACTAAAATCAACTGACTAAAAATTATGACCAAATTTTGAGACCATGATTCAATTATCTTAAATTGATTGAATATTGAACATAAAGTCTAAAGGGCATATTTCCAGTCAAATTTTGGATAAAATTCTTTCTTGGTATAATGAATCATTACCTCTTGATCATACAATGGTTGATAATTTTTACAATATGAAGAAACTTAATCGGGGTTTTGGTTTGCCAATTGAAAAAATTGATTATTGTAATTTGGAATGTATGTTGTATTAGGAAGATGATGTGAAATTACAAGAGTGCAAACTTTATGGTTAATTTAGGTTCAAACCTAGAAAGTGTACTATGAAACAGAAATTAGTACCTTGGAAGTGGATGTATTATATTTTGCTATGTCTGAGATATCAAAGATTATATGCCTCTAATGTTATTGCATCTCACATGAGATGGCATAATGAACATGAACAGGAGGATGAATAATGGATCATCAATTGGATGCACTTGTATGGAAACATTTTAATAACACTCATTCTAAGTTTACAGCTGAAAGTTGAAATGTTAAGTGAGGATTATCCAAAAATGGATTCTAACCTTTTGGTCAACCTGGCCAACAATATTCATCATAGCCAATCAAAATTACTCTTTATAATTTGCCTCAATGGATTTGTATAAATGAGGCATGAATGTTCTTGACGGCGATTATGTCAGGGCCACCAATCCAAAGCATAAAATTGATGTGTTCTTACAACCATTGGTATCTGAATTACATCATCTTTGGGAATTTGGTATGGAGACATATGATGTGTCTCTTAAACAAAATTTTTTGTTGAGAGCATATTTGATGTGGACTAATAGTGATCTATGTTATCTATGTAGTCTAGAAGGAGCACAACAAGGGAATTGGCTTGTCTTTATTGTGGCAATGATTTTGACGCGTTTTATTTTCCAAATAGGGCTAAAACATCTTATTTTGACAACCAAAAGAAATTTCTTCCTCTAGATCATCCATTTAGATGTAATAAACAAAATTTTATTAAGAATAGGATGGCACAAACATTGCCTCCCCCTCATAAAGTTGGTGAAGAGATATTGCAGGAGATTAATAGATTAAGGTTGTTGAAAGTTACAAAACTTGAGGCGAAAGAAGTTAATAGAAGCATTAGTAAAAAATTTGGTTGGAGAAAATGAAGTATCTTTTAAGATTTGTTATATTGGAAATCCAATTTTATACGTCATAATTAGGACGTGATGCATATTGAAAAAACTATTTTTGACAATTTGTTCAGCACCATATTGAACATTGAAGGGAGAATAAAGGTCAATGCAAAATCATGAGCTAACTTGAAACTTTTTCGTGAAAGCAATGAGTTAGATAAATATCTTTACGCCAATAAATATCTAAAAGCATGTTACACTTTCGAAAAATAACAAAAGAAAATTTTTTGTGAATGGTTGAAATTCTAAAGTTTCCCAATGTTTATGTTTTGAACTCAGCAAGGTGTGTGAACATGAGAAAGTAAAAAATATTTAGATAAAAATTCATGATTGTTATGTGTTTATGCAAAGGTTAATTCCAATTGCATTTCGGGAGAAGCTACTGATTAAGGTTTAGGAAGCTATAACATAAACATAATTATTATTTTTTAAATCTTAACATCATCTAAAATAACATTGGCTAAAATAGAAAACTAAAAAGGAAAATTCCAGTTATCTTGTGCAAATTAGAAGGAAATTTCCCTCTAAGTTTCTTTGACTATATAGAGCATCTACCTGTATATTTAGCACATGAGGCCAAACTTGCCAATTCAGTTTAATATCGATGGATGTATATGTTTAAGTGGTCATTATAGTTAATATTTAAATAAAACTTATAGCATGTTTTAATCAAAAAATTATAATAAACCTATTTGTAATGTAGTTATTTACATCACTTGAAGATAAATGTAAAAAACAAGGCTAGAGTTGAAGGTTTGATATGTACTGCTTATTTAGTCGAGGAAGCAAGTACATTTTGTTCACATTATTTTGAGCCACATGTGAATACAAAAGAAAGAAAAGTTCCTCGTAATGAAAATTCAGGAGAAATAGGTGATGATGATGGAAACTTCTCCATTTTCACATATCCTAGACGAACATATAGATGGTCAATAAGAAGAATGTTAACAGAAAAAGAAATAAAGAATGTTCATGGTTACATTTTAATGAATTTTCAAGAGCTTCAATCTTTTGTTTCATAAGTTTAAGTTGATTTTCAAATTGATTAATTTTTTTTCAAAGTTAGTGTTGTTCACAATTAAAATACATAATAATGCCTTTAGATTATACAAGGAATGGTTACGTGAGCTAACGCTAGAAAAAACGTAAGATGATATCAATAAAGAAGTTGAAAGACACTTTCCTCGATGATTCGAGAAATCTATAAGTTTTCACTTGCAATAATTGAAATGGTTGAATTATCATATCAAAGTGTTTAAATGGCATTATACTATTTAATATGATAATTTTTAATGTAGGCCTCAGAAAAACAATTGAGAACAAGTTCATATGTAATCTTACGAAAGGACCTTTGCGAACTGTTAAACCATATCCTGTGTATTTTATTAATGGATACAAATTTCATATAGAATATCATGGTCATAACATAGAAGCCCTAAATAGTGGGGTTTGCATATAGGGGGAATTGGTAAATTATTATGGTAAAATTATTGAGATACTTGAAATTGAGTACCCTATATTGCTAATAAAATGGAATGTAATATTTAAGTGCGAATGGTTTGATCCAAATCCTAATGTTGGAACAAAAGTGCACAGCTGATACAATCTAGTTGAAATTAATCGGTTCAGAAGATATAGACAATATGAACCTTTTGTGTTGGTGATGTAAGCGATCTAAGTGTATTATATCCCTTTGCTCAGCCTACGACGAAATAAGTCAGATTGGTTGGCCATTTACAAAGTAAAACCTAGAAGTATTTTTGAATTACATGGAAAAGGAGAAAATAAGAGAATTGAAAGTGAAGCATTTTAGGAAGATGTTTATGAAATAAATGTATGTGTAACATATGACAAGAATGAACCTTTGAACGATCTAAATAATAAATATGTTAAAATTTCATCTGAAGAGGATGAGGAGGGTGAGAGATCTGATCAGGAGCTTAATTTTGACTATAATTCTTCAAAAAAGAAGATAATGATGATTTTGATTTATAATTAAGCGATTATAGCAATTATTTTGTATTTGTAATAGAATATTATATGAATAAATCTATTATTACATCAACAATATATTGTTATATGTTTAATTTATATTGTTCTATTATTGGAATATTCAATAAAATGTGAATTTCAGGTTAAAAATAGTCATAAAAGAGAAAGCATAAATGACGTGGCCAACGGTTAAGTTACCACCATTTGGATGAGCTAGTGAGGTCCAGGTGATGGATCATATTTTGCAAATGCTATAGATTACTGCACATCCAGATGAGGCATCAGCTTCCCAACCTACAGTCCCTCTGCAATCACCTTCTATACTTGCTGCTACACCATCCAGCAGCTATGTTACATCATGCACCACCCCTATACCAGCAGAGATACTAGCAGTAACTGTTGCGGATAGAGGTGGCCTCCAACCTGGAACTAAGGTAGTTGATGGAAGAACTTATATCATAATTGTTAACAATCTGTGAGTGAAATTCTAAAAATTTTGTCATACATGACAATAACACCATAGTTTTATATTGAAGTTATAGGTTTTAATTTGAAAATGATCTAAAATAGTTTATATATTAGGTTGGTTTTATCTGGAACGTGCTTCAGAAATATTTCATCCAAGTTCAAGGAGAACATAGATCTTAAAGGTTATATATGGAAGTACCTCTCAGGCGACAAAGGATTTTTATTATCAAGAGTTTAAGGTACAAAAATATATTTTTAATCTTTTTTATTTTATCTAATTTTATATATTAATTAGATAAATAATGTAGTTTATAAGTACTCATAGTATGTTTTTTCTTTTTTTCAAAAAGAGCTTTTTGGGATTCAAAATTTGATGTTGTAATTTATAATGTATGGGAGAAGCAAGCTCGTGCATATTATAAAGACTTTCTTGGTCCAATACACAAGAATGGTGTACGACCTCCTCATATATCTGAAAAAATATGGACTTATTGGCGACAGTATTAGGCATCACTCGAGACAATGTCCAATTTATAGTGCAATTATGCAAACAAATGTGGAGGACTAGGGGGAGAGAGTTTACCTGTACACATTGAAGGATCTATGACCCACTAGCAGCATGCAAAGAAACTTATAACTATCTAAACTTTACGTTTATATTATGATTTTTGTACTTTGATGTATTTGATTTCAACATCATTTGATGTATGAAAGTTAGAATGAAAATATATGTGTATTATGGAGAATGATAATGTTATAAATGTCTAGTGCCATTAATGGTTGTGTTGTTGAGAAAAAATTTTTGTTCAAAAAATAAAGGAAACTCTGCTGAAATTTTTGAAAATTATAGTTCACTTATAACATTTTATTCTATTATAGGAGAAGTCTATGTATAAGAAGCCTACACTATGTCAACTCTTTTTGCACACCCACACTAAAAAGCATAATGGTGTGATCTTCTTCAATACCTGACACAGATAACTTAATGTATGTAAAATTTATCCTTTAATATTATTTCTTAAAAATTATCACTTATTAACATAAACAATTATAATGATAGGAACAAATACAAAAAAGCATTCAACAACACTCTGAGCACTCTAAAAATATTGATGACAATTAGACGTATCCTGACACAGTGGGTGGTAGGGACCGTTGTGGAAAGATCTTTAATTTAGATTCATTTGCAAACACATGCTACTTACAATCCTCCACATCCACTATAGCTAGATCTAGTAGGTAGTCTCCATCAAATAAGAGAGTCTTTTAGCTTGAGAGCATAATAAAGAGGCTAGCATCTCAGTTACAACAGTTGATGGAGTACATAGCCCAGCTCTATAATGAGATGGATGAGTTGAAGGGGAAGGGTAGCACCTCATCACAACACTTAAAGCATCCACCTTCACCAAGTGCATAGCTTAGATGGATAAGTGAATGTGTAAGTTTTGTTATTCTTAAGTAATTTTGTCTGAATTCTTAATTTACAATTATTTTCATGATACTTATTGTTGTGAATTATAAATTTTTTATTATATATTAACAATCAAGATAATTTTTTACTTTATATTATAAATCAAATTAATGTTTAGAGAAACTAAATGTAAAAAAAAATCAAAAGATTGTAAACAAAAAACTCGGGAAGGAATTTCTAGGTAAATTTCCTTATGGAATTACGATATTATGTCGGTAATTTACCAATAGACTACTAATTCCATAGGTAAATTACTAACTAAATGAAATATTTCGCAGGTAAATTTAGCGACGGACATTGTTTATGTGCAGGCAAAATTTACTGACAGAATATTATAATTCCATAAGAAAATTTATAGATGGAATAAGAATGTTCCTTAGGTATATTTACTGACAAACAAATAACTTACGGTTGCTAAATTTTTCGACAGAATTGTAAATTTCTATTGCTAAATTTACTAATAGAATTAAAATATTCCATTGCTAAATTTCTCAAGGGAATCACAAAATTCAGTCGCTAAATGTACCGATGAAATTAAAATTGTCTGTCGCTAAATTTGCAATAGATTCGAAATATTCGTCACTAAATTCTACCTAGAGCTGCTTCTCCGATGACTATTTCTGTTGTCAAAATAATTTACCTACGAAAAATTTTTATTTTACGTGGGTAATTTTTTCCTCTAAAGCCAATTTTTCCTATAGTGTTTAACACCTTATACTAGAGCTTCATCATTAATAGCCTTTATTCCTTTGGATTTCCTAAGATCTTTATTTATTATATTCATGCTTACATCAACTTTGCTCCATTTACCATTATTGTTAATGGTAAAACCCACCTTACTATTTAAAGGAGTTAAAGGTATTAGATAAGGAAAAAATGTGACTTATCTTCCCTTATTTATTTTCCCTTACCATTGAAGTCTTTACTAGGATGGTTACTTGCAACATTAAGGTGAATAACTCCTTTATTTGACTGTTATGGATGACTCTTTTTTTATGAGGAGATAATCACTTATCATTTTAATCACTTATGAGCTCTTTGTCCTCAATTTCCAAAAATTTTGGCTTGAGAACTAATATGGATAAGAGGATTCTCTATGTCTTAATTGGAATGCATAATGCATCTTGCCTTAATGAACTATCTATTCTCTAGATTCAACATAACCTTTATAGGTATGTACGAGTACCAATCTCTACTAAAGAATCTACATATTTTGACTACGTACATTTGTTGGAAACCATCCAAAATAGATTTTCAGATGGCAAAATTACTTCCTTTCCTTTACTATAAGGTTTAAATAATTTCCTCTATGCTCTCTTTTCTCCACATTCGTTATAGCTCCCATCTAGTTCTTCCTAAAAGTCTCACCAAAGAAGTTGAGAAAATGATCGAGAACTTTTTATGGACAAGTGATATATGTAATTCTAATAGTTCCAAAGTTAAATGGTCTAGGCTAAGTTTCCATTAGAAGAAGAGGGCTTAGTATAGCTTCAATCAAAAAGATGAATCAATTGCTACTTTCCAAAAGAATTTAGAAACTATTTAATGATAAGGAAGTAATTTAGGTCAAATAAATGAATACCTATTTCCTAACTAACACTAGCTTTTGGAATATGAAAGCAAATAGGGACCACTTCTAGTTATTAAACTAGATTTTGAAGAAAAGGGACTTACTAAATTTGCCTTTCAAAATCATAATAGGGAATGGTAAGGAAACTTGGTTTCAGTATGAATATCGGTGTTATATGGGGCCTCTTAACCTAATATCAAATTTGAGTGATGCCAAACTAGGGATTCTTCTTAATACTAAGGAGAAGGAATCATTGAACACGAAAAATGGAATTGTAATTCGAAAGGTTTATCCTTAATTGCTATAGATCTACTTGGTTATAAGCCTAAAACAAACTTGCTTGATGCTACAATTTTCTTGAAGGACAGTTCAAAGATTTTACCAATAAATCCTTTTGAGAGATCTATAGGAAATGTTTACAAGTTAATTGGCAATCAAACAACTATTGAGGACAAAGGATAGGATGAGAGGATCAGGAGCAACTTTGCTTATTTTGTTATTAACAACCCTAATTTCACCTATATTTATTTTTTCAATGTTTGCTCTCTCAAGCCCTTTGGACTACACTATAAGGGCTACTTTATGCCTCTTGTTCAATAAGATATTAGTACAGAGTGGTTGAATGACTATTAATCGTATTAAATTGATGGGGGCGGGGGGAGGGAGGAGACTCGAACATCTTTAAAACTTCCTTTATTTATTGCATTTATACATTGTGAAGGGAGAGGAACAATAAAATATGTAAAGGGATTATTTTTGATAAGTTGCTAAAACTATTTACTAGATAAGAGAGCTGATTTTGGCTATAAAAACTTATAAAGAAGTGTCAACACACATTAAAACTACTTAGGATACGATTTGAATAAGAATCGATTGAAAAAGTTATAAGTTGATAGGCTTTTATTGCTTTATGCATTTATTGTTGGTTCTTATTCTTTTGAAGTTTGTCTAAAATAAAACCATTATAAGCTGTAAATTTGTTTTTCGAATGTAGCTAGATTAAATTTGGCATATCTTGTAAAGCTTCTAGTTTTGTTTTTTTAATATAATTTGTTTAATTTTTAAAAAATTATAACTGGTTAAGTAGGAAAGGTGTAAATATTAAAACTTCAGTCTTTGTTTCCTCAAGGCACGTATGATATATAGTTATCGAAGATGTTAGAAAAAAGATAATTTAAAAAATAAAAATTTCTTCTTTGCATATCAATAGTGAAGTTAGTAAATTGTTGGTGTTACGCAAAAAACTAGTTTTTAAAACTTTATCAAAATAGATAAAGAAGTCTAGCATCCAAGAAAAGTAATATTTAATATTATATTTCATTCATTTTTAAAATCATTTAATATTTAAGTTTACTTTATACTCTAACAATTCACACTCTCCTCGAGTATATAAAGCACTAGAATAACTAAAAATCCCAATTTTAAATAAATAGGATGCCTATCAGTTATTAGCATCAGATAACCAGTTCCACAAGCTCTATTCCTATTATGTTCCAAAATTTAAATGTCGGTGTTTTAATAAAACCAAGGGTGTCAGCTTTTCTCTTGCCTAAGCTAACCACTCTTGCCTTTGATTTTGCTTCCCACCTTTACTAATGATGCTTAATTGGACCTAATTCTTCTCTCTTTTGCTTACAATCTTGTAGTTCTTCTTCTCGTTATGTTGGGTTAGAGCCCAAGAGCATACATAGTTGTTCCAACAGTCAGGACTTTTAGTGGCAAATTAACAACACTGACACTTAGTTTAGTGCTACTTTGACTGATGAGCCTTGAATAGTAGGTGAAAACTTTGATCAAGTCTTGGATTGTGAATGTTGCTCAAGTTACTCTGTAATCCCCTTATAACATATTTGAAAAATCCTAACGGTCCATATTGCTAGATGACCCTTGCAAATGTTTTTTATATTTAATGGGTTGTGTTCATTTCACTTCCTTCGTTTGTTTAACCATGGGCAAATTTAGTTTGTGAGCATCAGACAAGAGCTAAGTTTGTCGAATTATTAGGAGTGGTTTCTCTACCAAGAATGAGCCCAAGGATGGGATAGGTTTCTTCTGGTGCTATTATGAGGGCACAAACTTTGTGTAGGAAAAGAAAGCTCATTTTGTTGGGAACTACCAACTTTAGGGATATCTACAAAGTTTGACTATTTATAAGAAGAATATCCGGTTAGCTAGTTCATTATAGCTCTTGTAGTAAAGTATTGTAAAATGGGAAAACCATAAATGCCTTTATACAGGATGGATCTTTGAAGGGATTCATATCATACTTTTTTCCACTGAATAGGAGAGGAAAAGCTTCTTATTGCTTCCATTACAATGGTAACAATTAATTGAACGTTATCCTTAAAGCATGAGATGAGTGTTTATGATCTTAAAGATGACTTTTATATCCAATCTATGCATTACTGATTTGGATCTTGGAAATAACCTGCTTACAAATATGGTTTTGTGTTTTCAATACACGTGGCAGTTTCTGTAATTGTCTAAGTGTGAAATTTTGATGCTTTTGGTTTTTTAATGACTTTTAAAACACATTTATTTATTTTCTAGATGATGCTAGCTTTTTTGCATTTCTTCCAATTCACATTCGAACATGGTCAATTAAGTCATAGTTATCTATTTGATTTGCCATGTTTGATGAATATGGAATGCAGAGCAACCTGAGATGAAATGTTGTTGCTTTTTGGATTAGATATGACTTGCAAGCTTCCTTGGCTATTTTAAGTTGGTATATTTTTACAGCTAGTGCAATGCTAATATGAATACTATTTCATGATTGTTTGATCATAGTTGTATTGTTTTCTATCTTGTGAACCAACATGAATTAGCTTTCTTAGTCTTAGGAATAAATCACTTTGGTTAAGTTATTATAAGTTTGTTTCACATGAACCAACTGTGCGTTAGGAATGCTAGAATTTCTGCTTAGAATTACTAGGTCAAGTTGAGAACTAAAGGGTAACAATATAAGCTTATAATTTTCGAAAACAATCATCCCTAAGGTTTAGGTTTGAGTTTAATGGATTCGGTGCTCCTAGTATAACTACTAAACAAGGCCAAGCAAGTTAGGTTAACAAGCCATTGGAAACATAGTAAGCATATTTTTTTATTGTTGTCTTTATATATATATATATATATATATATAAACAAATACAATTACAAAACACAAGCTTTATTTAATATTGGATTGGAACCTTGCACAATGATAAGATCATTATATTGGAATGTAACTATCTTATCAGAAGGTTAATAGCAAGTTTATTTATTTAAGAAAAATAGTTAAAAAAAAGAAAAAGGAGTAAGTAAGTAATGATGATGTGATAGTGTAAGAAATGATGATGATGGAATGAATTAGTTGTTTATTAGGATTCAGCTCCAAGAATTACTCGACTAGCATGATATTACTTGAGATGCATTGGGATACGAGAGGAAATCTTGTAATTTGGAGAAAGTGGTATGTTGTAAGTCTATTTGGATAAAACTACTACCATGGCAATACTATTGGTTAGTTTATATGATTAAATGAAGATTTGACAATAAGGCTTTTTCGTACCTTTTCTCTTCTATTGGTTAGAAGTTAATTTAAAGGAAGAGCTTAATCACCTGGAAGTTCCTTTATTTTGATAGAACTTCATTTCATTAAGAACAGATATCTACTTCCACACATAGATGATTTGTTTGATCAATTGCAAGGGGCAAGAGTCTTTTCTAAAGTAGACTTGAGGATGGGTTATCGCCAGTTGAGGATAAAGGAGATTGATGCGTTAAAGACTGCCTTCAGGACACGGTATGGCCACTTTGAGTTCTTGGTCATGCCTTTTAGGCTAACGAATGCACATGAAGCCTTTATGCACTTAATGAATAGAGTCTTTAAGTATTTCTTAGACTGATTTATCGTTGTCTTTATTGATGATTTATTGGTTTATTCCAAGAGCGATAAGGAGCATGAATATAATTTGAGTATTTCCTTACAGACATTGAGGAAGAATGAGTTGTATGCTAAATTCGATAAATGAGAATTTTGGCTAAAGGAAGTAGTGTTTCTTGGACATGTGATTTCAGAGCATGAAGTACATGTAGATCCGAGGAAGATAGAAGCAGTTGCGAAATGGGAAGCACCTAAGAATGTGGCAGAAGTTAGGAGTTTCTTAGGTTTAGCTGGATATTATAGAAGGTTTGTGGAGGGCTTTTCCATGATAGCTGCTCCACTTTCCAAATTGACAAGAAAGAATCAGAGGTTTGTGTGGACAGATGAATGTTAGAAGGGTTTTGAGAAGCTTAAGAATAGATTGACGAGTGCACCAATTTTGACCTTGCCTTCAAGTAATGATGGATATACAGTATACAGTGATGCTTCAAGGAAGGGATTGGGCTGTGTGTTGATGTAAGGAGATAAGGTGATCACTTATGCTTCTAGGCAATTAAAGCCTTATGAGATGAACTATCCTACCCATGACTTGGAGTTGGGTGCCATAATTTTTGCATTGAAGATATGGAGACATTATCTTTATGGAGTTACTACTAAGGTATTTACAGACCATAAGAGCCTTAAGTATTTCATGAGTCAAAAGGAGTTGAATTTGAGACAAAGAAGATGGTTAGAGTTATTAAAGGATTATGATTTGATGATAGACTACCACCAGGGAAAAGCTAATGTAGTGGCGGATGCACTGAGTAGAAAATCGACTATGGCACATGTGGAGACAGTATATGTTCCTTTGTTAAAGGAATTAGCCAAACTTCGGGTGATATTGAGACAAGTTGAATTTAGGTGTATATTGGCTAACTTTATGGTAAGGCCAGTGTTAAATGAGAAGATTAAGGAATTACAGGAGCATCGTGAGCATTTAAGCAGGTTTCCAGAAGAGATTAAAAGTGGTAAACCTTCCAAATTAAAGGTGAGGGAAGATGGATTGATGGCGATAAGGAACAGACTATGTATTCCTAATAGGTAAGAACTGAAAGATGAAATCCTTGATGAGGCACACAATGCGCCTTATACTATACATCCAGGAAGTATGAGAATGTATAGAGATTTAAAAGAGCACTTTTGGTGGAAGGGAATAAAGAAGGATATTGCGGAGTATACTAAGAGATGCTTAGTGTGTCAGCAAGTTAAGGCTGAGCACCAAGTACCTTCAGGCAAGCTTCATCCTTTGTCTATTATGGAGTAGAAGTGGGAGAAGATTACTATAGATTTCTTGATGGGGTTGCTTAGAACTAGTAGGAAACATGATGCAATATGGGTGATAGTAGATAGGCTGACCAAGTCGGCACATTTCCTGCCAATTAAGCAAACAGATTCTTTGAATGCTTTGGCCAAGAAATATGTGGATGAAATAATTAGGCTTCATGGGATTCTAAGTTCCATAGTTTTGGATCGAGATCCTAGGTTCACCTCCAGATTCTGGGAAAGCTTATAGGAGGCTTTAGGAACTAAGCTAAACTTTAGTACAGCTTTCCATCTCTAGACTGATGGACAATCGGAGAGAACAATACAGACTCTGGAAGCAATGTTGAGAGCTTATGTCATGGATTTTAAGGGTCATGGGATGATCATTTTCCTTTAATTGAGTTTGTTTATAATAATTCCTATCATTCAGGAATTCAAATGGCACCTTATGAAGCTTTGTATGGTAATAGGTGCAAAACTCCTATTTGTTGGGATGAGAAAGGTGAAAGGAGACTTTTAGGGCCTGAGTTGGTACAAGTCACAGTTGATAAGATTAAATTGGTGAAACAGAGGATTAAAGCAGCTCAAGATAGAATGAAGAGCTATACGGATACAAGTAGAAAAGAGATGGAATTTGAAGTTGGAGACAAGGTGTTTCTTAGAGCTTCTCCATAGAAAGGGGTGTTGAGGTTTGGTAAGAAGAGTAAGCTTAGCCCGAGATACATAGGCCCTTATGAGATTATTGAGAGGATTGGGCCTTTAGCCTACAAATTAGCCTTGCCATTGGAATTGTCTAAGATTCACAATGTCTTCCATATATCGATGTTAAGAAGGTATCGATCCAATCCTTCACACATAGTTCAACCATTAGAGGTTCAATTGAGGGAAGATTTGATCTATGAGGAGCAACCAGTGGAAATCTTAGATTCAAAGGAAAAAGTTTTTAGAAACAAGGTTGTGAAGTTGGTCAAAGTCTTATGGAGAAACCATTCAATAGAGGAAGCGACATAGGAGCCTTTGGAAACAATGAAGGAGAAGTATCCACACCTCTTTAGTGACTCGGCTAATAATTTCGATGACGAAATTCTTTTAAGAGGGGGAGAAATGTTGGGCCTTGAATTATTTTTATTTTAGTAAGCATGATTTGAATAAATTTTGTAGTATTGCTAGATAAATCATTTTAATTGGGGTTAATTATTACGTCAAGTTTCGGAGGATTAATTCATGAATTGATGGAATTAAAGTGTTGACGTTGTAAGTTGCATAAGGGCATTTTTGGAAGATTATTTAAGGGTAGAAGCACTAAGCACTAAGGCATTAAAGGAAGGGTAAGGTAGACTTTCCTCACCCATTAAGGGTAAAATGGGAAGAGGAAAAGATTGTCTAGTAAATAAGAAGATCAAAAACGTGAATGAAGGAAAGAAGGAGAGAAAATCAAAAAGTAAAAGAGAGAGAAAGAAGAAGAGAAGTTTCAGTGAAGTTAGAAAAAAGGAATAGATCTTTGAACTAAGTCACGAATTTTCCTAGTCTTAAAGAGAGAATTTGAAGTTACTAAAGAGGGGAAAAAGAAAGAGGAAGGGAAGAGCTTTCTATAGAGCCAAGGATTCCACTAGTTGGTGAAGATTCAAGGTAAGTCAGTTTTTAATCTCTTGTAGTTTTGGAGGGGTTTTGGTTCAAAGAACTTGGGAAATGTATTAGTTTAAGTATTCTAGGGATAATTTCAGGTTTTTGCTTCTATGGGTGCTTAAATTGAAATTCCTATTGAATGAGAACTTGGTTTGTTATAGGACACTAAGCAAGCCTGATCTAAGGAAAAGAGGAAAGACTTCAGTGAATTTGGAGTGTCAAGTGAATTAGGTGGGTAAAATATTTATGGTTATTGTGTAATTGGGCAAATTCTTGCTTGTGTGTGTGTATATGTTTTATATGAAATTGTTATGTTTTAAATTGTAATAAATGTGAATTTCGAATTTGTATGATTTCATTGTGATTATGTTATACCTTGAAAAAGGTTATAACAATTGGAATTGAATGAAAAGAAGAAAAAGCATGAAAATATAAAAAAAATGAAAAAATGAAAAAAGCACGAGAGTGCAAATTGTGATTGACTAAATTGAGCATGAGAATATGAAAATGCATGGAAATCAATATGTGCTTTTGTTTGGGCGAGAGTGGAATCGTTTCGTAGTCACGTGTACATCGACGTAAAGCCTTCTCCCGATTGCCCGCTTGTGGCCCACGAGATCTGAAATGGGAATACGAAATGTACATGTGCATAATCTTATTTGTTGAATTGCCAAAGGTTGTTAGTCTCAGAATAGCATGTTACAATAGGAGAGATTGTGTTCGGAACTCAAAAGAAAACACAGACTAAGAGTATCGTCTGTGCTGACATCAAAACACTTACGAAAAAGAAAAACACAGACGAAGTGTATCGTCTGTGCTGACGTCACCATGCAAACGTAAAGGAAAACATAGATGAAAGGAATCGTCTGTGATGACGTCACAACATAGACGATAGAAAGACAGACGATAGGAGGTCAAACCCAAACGATAAAAGTCAAAGGCAGATGATAAAACACAGACGATAGGAAGTCAAAGGCAAACGATAAAAAACGGATGATAGGAGGTCAAAGACAGACAATAAAGGTCAAAGATAGATGATAAAGCACAGCCAAAAGGAAAGACAGACGATAGATGAAAGACAGACGATAGAGGTCAAACATAGATAATAAAAGTCAAACACAGACGATAAGCAGAACACAGAAGAAGAA
Organism: Erythroxylum suave; assembly: GCA_027563595.1. NCBI lineage: Eukaryota > Viridiplantae > Streptophyta > Magnoliopsida > Malpighiales > Erythroxylaceae > Erythroxylum > Erythroxylum suave. The sequence goes on along the minus strand of JAOSBN010125283.1, from coordinate 7,582 downwards.
ATTAAAAAGTTATGCTAATTGTTCCGAAGTATGTAGATATGCAATTTATGGACTCACCAACGCTATTCTTGGACATACTCAAGATTGAATGGAGATGAGCTCAACACGGGGATTAGTTGTGAATGCAAGTGGTGTAAATGCTTGATATGCGAATCCAAATGCGATTATGGGGCTCCGAAAATGGGGTCCCATAGGATGAATTGCTTAGTTCACTAAAAATCCATGAAGTAGAGCTTAATGCAGAAGATAAACCCAGAAAGGATAAATCTATTGCATTGAAGGCTGGTCAAAAGAATCAAAAAATGTAGAAAAATAGAAGTATGTCTTCAAAAGCATTAAAGACCAAAGAAATCAAGAATGATGTTGCCAATGAATCTGATCAAGATTTAAGTAAAGATGAAGACAAACTATCCTTCTTTTTAAGAAAAATTAGAAGGATCTAGAAAAAGAAAACAAAGGGAAATAAAGACTTCTCTTTCAAAAACAATAGCAAAGACGATTCAAAGAATGAGAAAAGCTTTATTGTCTGCTATGAGTGTAATAAACTAGGTCATTACAAGTCTGAATGTACCTTGCTCAAAAGAAAACAAAAGAAGAGTCAAGAAAACAAAACAATCATAGTGGCAACATAGGAAAATCTGGATTCGTCTGAATCTGAATCTAACTCAAAATCATCAGAATAAGCAAATATATGCTTGGTAGCTGAAGGTGAAAGCAACGATGAGTAATCTCTGAGTTTAATAATCTTTAGCATGCCTATTTAGAATTGTTAGGAGATTCACATGCTATTCTAAAACAATATAGATTGTTAAAAAATAAATTTGTTGAAATTCTAAGAACATAAAACTTTTAAAAGAAGAAAACATCTGCCTTAAGAAATAAGTAGATGATATGAAAAAGAAAATAACTGTAGATAGATCTGAGGAGAATAATTACCTAAAACAAAGGGTTAATAGTCTTTCAGTAGATTTATCAAAATTTACAAAAGGTACAAAAAGGATGAATGATATGATTGGAAGTTATAAACATCTAGATGATAAACAAGGTTTAGACTTCTCTGGTAGAAATACTAGTCATAATAGTAATGTTCTTCATAATAGGAATTTTCTTCCTAATAGAAAGAAAAAGAAACAGTATTCTTATTATTATTTAAAGAATAATTATAAGATTAAACCCAAAGGATTATTCAAAGAATAATTATAAGACTAACCCCAAAGGACCTAAGAAAATATGGGTACCTAGAAGGATATAATATATACTGCAGATCTCCTTACTTGGAAGAAGTAACAACCATCAATGGTACTTGGACAACATATGACAGGTAGAAGGTCTATGTTCCTAGACCTCCAACATAAGCAAGGAGGATCAATAACTTTTTGAGACAACTAGCAGGGAAAAATAATTGAGATCGACAAAATTGGTAAAGATTCATTTTCATCTATTGATAATGTTTTGCTAATTAATGGTTTAAAGCATAATCTAATCAGTATAAGTCAATTATGTGATTTTGGTTTTGAAGTATCCTTTAATCAAAATTTTTGTTTAGTTAAAAACAAGGATGGGTCTATATTCTTTTCTGCTAAGAGACAAAAAAATCTCTGTAATATTAAGTTACACAATTTGAAAAGTCAAAATATTTCATGTCTTATATCAAAAGATGATGAAAAACTGATTTAGCACAAAAAGCTAGATCCTGTTAGCTTTAAACATATTTCCAAATTAGTTGGACATGATTTGGTAAGAGGTTTACCAAAGATAAGTTTTAACAAAGATTTCTTTTGTGAGAGTTGTTAGAAAGGAAAACAAGTTAAAACATCTTTTTCTTATAAGAATATTGTAACTTCGTCTAGACCTTTAGAGCTGTTACATATGGATTTGCTTGGACCAACTAGAATAATAAGTCTTGGTGGAAAGAAGTATGATCTTGTAATTGTTGATGATTTACTAGATTTTGTTGGATATTGTTTTTATCTCATAAAGATAAATCTTTCAAATTCTTTAAAGTTTTATCCAAAAAGTTACAAAATGAAAAAGGAATTTCTATTGCTAGTATTCGAAGTGATCATGGTGGAGAATTTGAAAATGAAAAATTCAAAATGTTTTGTGAAGAGAATAAATTTTCCATAATTTCTTTGCTCCTAGAACTCCTCAACAAAATGGAGTTGTACAAAGAAAGAACAGGACGATTCAGGAAATGGCAAGAACTATGCTATATGAAATGAACCTTCCTAAGTACTTCTAGGCAGAAAGTGTAAATAAAACTTGTTATATTCAAAATAGAGTATTTCTGCGACCTATTTTAAATAAAACTCCATATGAGTTATAGAAGGGAGGAACTCCAAATATTTCTTACTTTCATCCTTTTGGTTGCAAATGCACTATTTTGAATACAAATGAAAATTTGGATAAATTCATTTCTAAGATCAATTCAGGAAATTTTCTAGGTTATTCTATTAGTTCTAAAGCTTATAGAGTTTATAATCTTATTTCTAAATTTGTTGAAGAATCTATGCATGTAAAGTTTGATGATGGTTCTCATCTAGATAAGAGAGACGATTTTGACAATGAAACTCTATCTGCTCCCTTAGTTAGTAACCCAGACGATTCACTATCAAATGATCCATCTAATAAAGTAGTAGATATTTCTGAAAATATTAGCTTAAGAAAAGACTGGAGATATAAATCTTCCCACCCAGAAAACCTGATTATAGGAGAAACATCAGAAGGAGTGAGAACTGGATCTAAGTTCAGGAGAGAGGCTAATGTAGTTTTTGTTTCCGAATTAGAACCTAAGAAAATTGATGAAGCTCTTCAAGATGAAACTTGATTTTAGCTATATAAGAGGAGTTAAATCAATTTACTAGGAATAAATTTTGGTCTATAGGCCCTAAACCATCCAATAAATCTATCATAGGAACTAGATGGGTATTCAAGAATAAACTAGATGAATCAGGAAAAGTATCCTGTAACAAAGCTAGATTAGTAGCTCAAGGCTATAATCAACAAGAAGGAATAAACTATAATCAAACATATACTCCTCTAGCTAGATTATAAGCTATTAGGATCTTACATGTATATGTTGTTTTCCATGATATAAAACTGTTTCAAATGGATGTGAAAAGTACTTTTTTGAATGATTTTATAGATGAAGAAGTTTATGTAAAACAACCCCCCTAGTTTTGAAGTCATTGATAAACCAGATTATCTGTATAAACTTCCTAAATTTTTATATGGATTGAAACAAGCACCTCGTGCATGGTATGATCATCTGAGTTCATTTTTGATTAAAAATGACTTTATTAAAGGTCAAGTTGATAAAACTTTATTTTGTAAAAGTATTTAAAATGATTTTATGGTTATGTAAATATATATGGACAATATCATTTTTGGTGCAACTTCTAAAAAGTTATGTTCAAGTTTTGAGATTCTTATGTAAAGTGAATTTGAAATAACTATGACGGGTGAATTAAAGTTCTTTCTTGGCTTACATATTAAACAAACTAATGAAAAGATTTTTATTCATCAACAAAAGTATATCAAAGAACTTTTAGTCAAATATAAGATAGAAAATGTTAAACCAATGTCAACTCGTATGCTTCCTTTAATCATCTTATCTAAGGATGAAGCTAGAAAATCTCATTATATTGCTGTTAAAAAGATATTGAGATACTTGGCAAGTTCTATTGATCTTTACTTAATGTATAAGAAATGTAAATATTTTAAGTTAATTGGCTACTGTGATGATGATTATACTGGAGATAAGATTGATAGAAAGAGTACAAGTGGAGGTTGTCACTTTCTTGGTCATAATATAATTTCTTGGTAAAGCAAGAGGAAATTTTCAATTGCATTATCAACTACAGAGGCTGAATACATGTCAGCTGCAAGCTGTTGTTCACAAATGTTATGGATAAAGTATCAGTTAGAAGATTATTCTATCTAAGATTAAATTCCAATCTTCTGTGACAACACAAGTGCTATCAATCCCTTAAAGAATCCAATACAACACTCAAGGGAAAAGCATATTGAAGTTAGACATCATTTTATAAGAGACTATATACAAAGAGGGATCATTAATCTACAATTTGTTGAGACGAATCAATAATGAGTAGATATCCTCACCAAACCCTTAAGTGAAGACAGATTCAAGAAAATCAGATGAAATCTGAACATGGTAATGTTAAATGACCATTTGTCTGAAACTCCATGATTTAGACGATTTGTCCTAATGAAGCAGGAAAGTCATAAGTTTTTAGAAGGAATAGTAACGGTAACTTTCACTTAGTAGTATCAATTTTATGATTACCTAAGGATCAGTCACAGATGTTACAAATGGTATCTTTTTAAGAGTGTTTATAAAAGGAAATCATCCCAAAATCTGCAGCACTCTACATTTTGGAATTTTCTTAGTAACTGTCTTGCTTCAAAGTGCTCTCAACAAACATGATTCAATCCTCTGTTCTTAACATCAAATCTTTCTCATTTTCATTTCATATCTTTCTTTTAATATCTTCTAGATACTAACCTCACTTCTTTAAGAAAAATACATTTCTGTGTTTAGTGTTTATTCATTATAGATTAGAAAAATGTCGAAATCTCTTATCTATGGGAGACTCCTCGATTTCACTTCTCTGAAGGATGATCGAATGGATATCAAACCTAAGATCAAAGAAATTGGATGGGAAATTTTCTTCAATATTCGAGAACCAATGTATCCATGATCCGCAACTTCGTCTTTTGGTTTTGCCATTGGAGGTCGAATCAAAAAATTTAATTCCAAGGATTGCAATATAGGGTGCAACCTTGGGTCATCTCACTTAATTGGAACCTAATGCAATAGATCTAATCTAGCCTAAATGTCATAAAATGCAACTAAATTGGTTAGGAAGGGGTTTTGGTTCTTTGGAAAATTAACAAAATTAAACTAAGTAAAAAGGAAATGTGTAAAAAGAAGATGATTTTGGATTTTTGGGAATAAGAAATTGAAAGTTAAAACAATGATCAAATTTTGATAAAATCCTCTTGAAGAATGAGCTTTGGCTATCATGGTTCAAAACAAATCTTTTTGGAGTAAAAATCACTAAGTTTCAAAATGAATAACCTTAAAGAACCCTTTAAGTCCAAGGTTTTAATCAATAAACTCCATTTCTTAAACCTTATTAAATACACCTTAGTGAGTGCCAAGAGTGAGTTAATGCAAATGGTCAATTATCAAGTATCATCTCATCATCAAACACAACTAGGTAGATAAAAGAGAATTATCAAAATCACAAAATGACATATATGAGACTTTATATATTCAAGCTCCAAGTTCTACATCAACAAACCTAATAACACAATTCATTGTTCAACACTTGATTAAACTATAATCAAGAAAATTGAACTACAAAGCACAAATCCTAACTCAGGAGTTCATAACAGTGTAGAAAGATATAAACAAACTACTCCCCTTTGAAGCCCATTGAACACAAGCCACTGCTACATCTTCAAGAGGAACCGATGCTTAGCCAAGCATTGCTCCAGGAGAACTCACAGCTAGAACCCTACCAAAAGCATCCATAGCAGCAGCAGCAGGTGGTGAATATGGCAATAGATAAAATGAAAGAAAATGGTGGATGACGGTGTGGATGACGGTGAAGTGGAGTGACGAGTTGGGGAATGATAAGAGAACTTCTCTCTTTTCGTCTGATGGTATCTGTGTGTTGTATATTGTTGGCTAACCTAATTTAGTAGGTTTTAAAACAAATGAAGCCGGGTCAGGTCGCATAGCATGTGATTTTTCCCAAAAATAGCTCATCTCTTCGAAGGTTCGCTGCGGCGACAAATGACTTTCGTCGTGGCAAAGTTTTCCCAAAAGGATTTGTTCTTCGCTGGCTCCTTCGTCGCGGCGAAAGAATTAATCTTCGCCGCAGCGAACTTCTCCCGAAAGTTCAGCCTGGATTTATCATTTTTCGCGACAGCGACAGATCCACTTCACCGCAGCGAACTTCCTGTAGCGTTGACTTCACTTTGGTCTTCTCTCGTTCCATTTCTTCTTTTTGAACTCCTTTTCCTTGAGTCTCCTGCAATAAAAAGATTGTAGTTTACAGTATCAATTGTTCTTAGAAAATTAATTATTGCATTTAATCTTAATTGTTAGCACTTTTCACGTTCAAACTACATAAAATAAAAGCACACACTCAAGAATCAATTTAAGCACAAAAGCTAAAGACAGGAGCCAAAAAATATAACAAAGGCTATGAAAATGTCACCAATTTATGTTATAAACTTGGGCTCAATCAAATTTCCCCACACTTAGACCTTTGTACTCCTGGACAAAGTTTATAAGAGTCAAAGAGATTCATGTGCAAAAGAAAATTTTCGACCATGCTTAAAATAAAAGTAGGAAATTGGCAAAAATCATTTTCTCAGAAATCAATCCAAGCAGAATGATAGAATACGAAGAAAATAAACACTAGAAGCAATTAATCCAAGAGATTGAGCAAAAGAGATTTCACTCAAGGTAAGGTTTTTACTCTCATCTCACTTGTTTTGGGATAATTTCACTCTACAAATCTACTTAATCCATTCTCTACCATAAGCTTGTAATAATTCTACCTCTCCACTACAAAAACTACAATTTTGAAAATCAAGAAGACTTTTCAAGGTTGTAATGCATGGTAGGCTAGATGAAATGGATGGAATAGATCAAAGAAGAAACAAGTATAAGTGTATGTACCACAATTATAAAATAGGTGTCAACAGTAAGACAATATTTACACAATTGACAACTTCTTTTTCTTTTTCTTTCCTTTTTTTCTTTTTCTTTTTTTACATATATATACATATTTTTTATTCAAAATAACTATTAACACCGTATAAGGATCAAATAACTAAAAGAAAATACAAAGTAAACTATTGACACCATATAAGATGAGTGCATATGCTCATAAATTTTGGCTCAAGGGGCTAGCAATGGATAGGCGTTTATGGGATGGTGTTTGGGTCAAAGGGTTTGTGAAAGAAGGCCTCTATCATATTAACAAAATTTTAGTTCATAAAGCTTTGATTAAGAATTGAAACATGTTCTAGAGAGATGTGAAATAAGCAGATACACACAAAATTTGAAAACATTTAGGCCCAAATATCCTTCCAACAAGGTTAGTATCTCAATGAACAATCTTAAGTTTTAAAAACATAAAGTGCCACTTTGTTCGGCATACTTTCACTTACTTGTGTTAAAAAAAATTGAAAATGAAATCAGCCGAAAACCAACTATCATTTAAAGAATGGAAGCTATTTTTAAGAACTTAAGAATCACTTTGAAACTTATAAAAGCCTTGAGATACAAGAGTGAGAACAATCTAATTGGGGAGAATTATTGAATGGAGGAAAAATTATAAATGCACTTCTTTTTAGAAAAATATTGCGCCGCGGCAAAAATCATGCTCATGGCTGTAGCGAAGTCATCAGAAATTAATGTTGCCACGGTGAGACCAAAGTTCGCCATGGAAAAAATCATGCATATTGTTGGATCCCAAATCCGGAACCCAACTACTTAATCTGAAACCCTCATACCTATGTACACGTATAAGGTCAAAGA
>JAOSBN010125227.1:0-31473 GCA_027563595.1 Erythroxylum suave | reverse complement strand
TTAAGAATCATAACATTTTAAGATATAATGTTACCATAGATAGGTATTTTATAACATATTGTCAAAAGTGTTACTGTTTAGTGTACTGTATGTCATTTTTGTTGTAGTGGCACGATATAGAAACATATAGACCTAGTCTATCTCTCATGTTATACTGGTTAGGAACCACATAGGCCCAACCTATTAATCACTCATTCCGTGAACATAGGTTCCAGTTCCAATACACATGAGCAGAAAAGCAACACATGTAAAAGTCAAATCTTGTCAAGAAGCCAAATCTCAGAATAAGCCAAAACCATTATTTGTGTCACCATTAGTCGGCCAAACTAGTGTGCACACCCACTGAATCCTGGTGTTGGCTCGACTTTCATCTGTGGTGATTCCAGATTACGGTCAACAAGAGTGTCATAACCCTAGGTAATGATCTTGTCGGTGACCAGACCTCTAGGTGTGCAATCACCCGCGAGTCCTGTAGAATGGTGTCGTTATAAAGACTCGACTTTTATATACTAGTGTCAAGGGTATGGGGGTTGCTTAATCTGTTGCGCCTAGCACACGATTGGCCAATTATTTCCACACCAATCATCAAAAATCATATACAAATATTGAATAATAAAATCAGGGAAGGCACCATGCCTTTATTTATCGGTCTAACCGATAAAATGAAATTGTGCCAAAATATGAAATCAAAACATCGATTTCACTCTAAATGCAAAGAATTATTCAAAACAAGGTCATTTATTAAATACATAAGTATACTAACATTTATTTGAAAATCAATTCTACTATCCATTGCCTAAGTTCAAAATTCACATACAAATCATCATGCATGTCTTGGGATGTCCTAATCTCATTTGAGAGATATGTTTTCCCCAACTCATCTCGAAAGAAGGTTTACACTCCTTTGACTTCAACAATTCTCGATACAAGCTCCTTGGTTCATAGCTCCCGAGCCTTTATACATACAAATGCAATGTATTTACTACTCAAACATATATCTCATATTTATACACCACCACATAAGTGTATAAAACACAATATCACCAATTTTAAACTATAGGATATGGCCATGAAGCTTCTCACACTGTTACTTCTTTTATTATCCACATAAGTTTTTGTTTGCGTTTTCCAAGGCATTTAATGCCTTTGATCCAATACTTACACCTTTTAAAGCATAATTGAACACATTTTAATCCAAGCATATTAGGCTACTACTCATCAATCTAAGCAATAATTTATGTTTACTCTGAGTAAACATGAAAGGTTCTTTCTAATGCTCACCATCAAAATGTTTACTCTGAGTAAACATGAAAGTTTCTTTCTAATGCTTACCATCAAAATCCTTAAATCCTAAGCCAAGTTCACTTAGGCATTTTATCAAACACCTAAAGGCATAAACTTGAAAGCCTCCTTCTAATGTACTTCTTCCTCATTTTTCATCATCAATTCATATTATACATACACAATTAACATCGTAACGTTCATTTAAACCATCAATTTCAAAAGATATTCACAATTTCACCAAATTTCACCAAAGAGAGACCATTTCGGTTTTGGCTTAAAGAAACCTCTCCACGACTCATTTCAGTCATTCAAACCATGTTTCATGCATAATTAAGCATGGAGAACAACATATCTTAACACGAAACTCAAAATCATAATGTAGAGAGGGATGAGAAATTTTACCTAAACTTTCCTTTAGTGATATCTTCCAATCCTTTAAGAATTTCTCAAATATAATGATAGATTTGAGTTCCTTGACCCCAAATTACTTTAGAATGCCTTGGTTTGGGTTGGAGAATCAAAAGAATGATGGAATTTGGTGATAACCTATTGTTTCCTCTCTTCCTCCTCTCTTCTTCTTTCCTCTCCTTTCTTTTTAATTAAAACTAAGTGTTCTTAATGTTTAATTGCAAACTTTCTAAATTTGCAATTAAGCCCAAAATTTTAAGAATGAGCAAAACTTTTATTTTCATTTTGCTCCTTGGACTTTTGCAAATTATAAATAAGCCCTTTAACTTTATAAAATTTCATATTGGTCCTCCAAGAATTGAAAATTACATTTAAGTCCCTTATGTACAACTTTTTAAATTAAGCTTTTTAAGTATCCAACAAGTCTCTAAATCATGTCTAATGACCTCTAAGGCATTAGAACACCTTTAACTCGACCATCATGGCCATATCCATCCAGTGGAATCGCTTTTACACACTTAGAAGCTTATATGTCAGAAATCTCCAAGATTTTGCATATCGATGAACTCTAAGTTCATGTAAGGGCATATAACATTGTATGTCACTGGCATTTATATACCGAAAGGATTCAAATACATTTTTGAACTCATATACAATCATGTATATGTCAATATACAGCAGTATCTCTAAGTGCAAACTAATACAAAAAGGGCTCAAAGAGTCCGATGTTACAGTAATATTACTCACTAATGTATACATACTAGTGATACATTTATATAGTATAAATCATATACATTAATATCGATAAATATAATCCTAAATAATATTTAGGATTATGTTTTAAATCTATCCGATATTTAACAAATATAATTAATATGTATAATAGTTATATATTATTTATATGTTATTATATTTTACTATATATTTATAATAATAAATTTGCTATATCAGATAGGTAACCCTAAATATATATATAGGTTTAGTTGTAGGATTATTATTATAGGTAAATAATATATATTGTTATACAAACTTTGATATAGTATCAATTAGTAATTATCATATAATATTATACTATTCTTAATTAAGTGATTACTTAGGTAATGTTCTAAATGTTTATCATATATCGTTATATTACTATACTATATTATATGTTTAATTTAATATGGTAAATATTGTTAGTAATTATCAAACATAACAATTGTTAATTAATCATATAATATAGTTTTTGAAATTTTAAACTATCTATATTATATCTATAGATTATATATAACCATTATTAATATTATAGATATTAGATATCCATAAACATTTAATTAATAGTAATTGTACAATACCTATATATAGTTATTATACTATTATACAATGTATATTATTATAACTATATATAATAAAATATCATATTAACATCTAAAATATTAATATGATACCACAAATATACGATAATATATGTAAATTATATAAAAGTATTATTAATATACAACAAAATTATTGTACACTTATGTATACATAAATCTAGTATATAATAACATATTTAACATATTTAATGATATATGTATAAAGTATATATAGGTATTATATCTTATAGGTTGCACATATATTTTGTTATACAATATATTGGATATGATTGAATAACAATTGTTATGTTCAATAATTACTAATAATAGTTACTATATTAAATTAAATATATAATATAGTATAGTAATATAACAATATTAATTTAATTAAATAACCATATATTAATATATATTAATTATATGTAAGATATATCATCTATATTTTAATAATAATCATTATATATTATTATTATTAAAAACACTTTTAGGGTTTAGGATTTAGGGTACATATACTATTACATTATAGCATAAGTTTGTTATATCAATTAATTTAATATATACAGGTATTTAAATACATATAATTATGCATATGTAATTATAAGTTCCATTAATATAATGTATATATTATAATATAATATTATAAAACGTTTATATAAATAATGTATATTTAATATTACATATACTATTACATCAATTCTCCATTTTTCATAGTTGAAACTTCAATTGAATCCAAACCTGACTGAAGCAAGAGAGCTACCTTCCTTTCCCGCTTAGAAATGGAGTTCCTAAATAGTCAAAAAAATGTGCCTTTCGTTTGAAAATGAATCTAAGATGTCATGTCAAGTCCTTTCTCGAGTCAGATTCTTTCACAGCAGATTAAAGAGCTGCCTCTGATTTCAAAAGAACCATAATATACATTATTTATATAAACATTTTATAATATTATATTATAATATATTCATTATATTAATAGAACTTATAATTACATATTCATAATTATATGTATTTAAATACTCGTATATATTAAATTAACTGATATAACAAACTTATGCTATATTAAATTATAATAAATATTATGTCCAAGTTGATATTATAACTAATGGGTCTATTATAAATTGACTATATTTAAATTCTATAACCCTATGTATATAGTTATTTAATAGTTATTTAATACATATAACTATATACATTGGGTAATATTATATACATGTTAAATTAACATTATTATATATAACATAGTATTATGTAACCATACAAACTATAGTATTAATAAAAGTTAGGGTTTTATTATTGTATGTTAATAATATATTTTAAATATATATATATTATATCATTTATATTATAAAATGTTATAAAAAATTAAATAAATAATTTTTATAATATATTGTAGGATTATATTATATTAGTATAATATAACTAATACCATATATATTTGCGACAAAGTAATTATATACCTATAATAATTATAATCCTACAATATATCGATATATGTGTTACAATATAATACAATATTAGTATAGATAGCCCTAACCAATTCTTATATAAATAAAGATTTTAATATGTAACAATAATATAGGTTTATATAAAATGTTATTGTATTTTATATTATAATAAATGTGTATATTATTAATGTTAATAAACATATGACATATAATACCATTATAGTTATATTAATATCCATTATAAATATTATAGTGTATGTATACTATATTTAATATAATATATATCATATCACCTAAGTAAATATTATACTTATATTATATTATATACATGATAGTTATACAAATGTTAACCACATTTATAGCTTAAAAGTTATATAATCATTACAGTATTTAAACATTAATGTTATATTATTATACTTTAATATATAATGTTAACTATTATATATTAATAATTTAATACGTATAAACATATTTCCTACATATGTTTATATATACAGCTAATTCAAATACATATAGTAACTACTATATAGTTACCAATTAATATAATATTGGATATAGTAACCTACATGATATAATATTACAATTAGTATAAAAATTATAAATTTATCCTATAATATTTATGCTATATAAATATATTAATTATAGTAAATATTATTATAACTTAATATAACATATTTATATTTATATTTATATTTAAAATAGCGTAAGATAATTATATAATAAATACAAACTTAATAAATTATTTATCAATAAGTAAATTTAATTATAAGGGTTTAGGGTTTAGTTATGTTATAAATAATAAAACATTTATATAATTTATACAGGTTTTCTATATAAATAGTTGATATAGTATTATGCATTAAATAATTTTTTTATATTTATCTAATTAATAGTATAATGTTAATAATTATACTATCTAGAATTTGACTCTTCTTTGACCAAACATAGTTAATTTACCCTTTTACCCTTAGCTTACGTGAAATTACCATTATACCCTCCAAACTTTCTAAATTTGCAATTAAGCCCAAAATTTTGAAAATGCCCAAAACTTTTATTTTCATTTTTCTCCTCAGACTTTTGTAAATTATAAATAATCCCCTTAACTTTATAAAATTTAATATTGGTCCTCCAAGAATTGAAAATTACATTTAAGTCCCTTATGTACATCAACTTTTTAAATTAAGCTTTCTAAGTGTCAAACAAGTTTATAAATCATGTCTAACCCCCTCTAAGGTATTAGAACACTTTTAACTCGACCACCATGTCCATATCCATCCAATGGAATCGCTTTTACGGACTTAGAAGCTTATATGTCAGAAATCTCCAAGATTTCGCATATCGATGAACTCTAAGTTCATGTAAGGGCATATAACATTGTATGTCACTAGCATATATATACTGAAAGGATTCAAATATATTTTTGAACTCATATACAATCATGTATATGTCAATATGCAGTAGTATCTCCAAGTGCAAACCAATACAAAAAGGGCTTAAAGAGTCCGACGTTACAGTAATGTTACTCACTAATATATACATACTAGTGATACATTTATATAGTATAAATCATATACATTAATATCAACAAATATAATCCTAAATAATATTTACGATTATGTTATAAATCTATCCGATATTTAACAAATATAATTAATATGTATAATAGTTATATATTATTTATATGTTATCATATTTTACTATATATTTATATCAATAAATTTGCTATTATTTATATTAATAAATTTGCTATAGTTGGGTTCAGAACGTCATGAGACAGTTCGGTCCATATCCAGTGTAGGCATTAGAGCATTTAGAGGACCTTTCCCTAGTAGGGAAAGGACCAGAAGGACGCACCTCTGGTGTACCAGTTATCGTGCCCACGGTAAACGCTGGGTAGCCAAGTGCGGAGCGGATAACTGCTGAAAGCATCTAAGTAGTAAGCCCACCCTAAGATGAGTGCTCTCCTATTCCGACTTCCCCAGTGCCCCTGGTAGCACAGCCGAGACTGCGATGGGTGGGAGGGTGTATTTCTTCTTATCTCTTAGTTTATTTATGTTTTGTGTTAATCTTTTTATTTATTTACTATTTTTTATTTTTTTTCAATTTTTAATTTCCTTTATCTAGAGTTTTGACTCTAGTTATAAACTCATTACATAGGTTTTTATTTTTTTGGATATTATCAAACTTCCAATGATTATACAACTCATCAGAGGAGATTTTTTCTGTTTTGAATAGGGACATTGTTTTGTTGTTAACATATATAACAAACTTTTGGCAAAACATTGAGAACCTTTTGAATCACGATATTACTTGATTCAAAAAGTTCTCACAAATACCAAACATATCTTGTTCCAATTCGTTTTTTTAACTTAATTTTTTTAAAGGAAGTTTATGAAAAAAATTCTTTTTATAATTTCTAAATTTTAACAATAACAAATTGAATCTATAATTGAATTAATTCAATATGCAATTCTCGAAATTGTTGTCAATATTTTCTCTTTATCAGCTTGAAAAAAATAAATAAGAAAAGGCAAAATTGAAAAGTATAAAAATATCAAATTTTTGCCAAGATAACTAGAAATTCCAACCAATAAAAACCCCAATGAACCTGACATTGCTTCTTCAGCCCGAACCAAGGAGTCCCTTAGATATGATGCAAAATGGATCTTGTTATATCATTGATCAGATATTTCTGTATGAAAAATATGAATCGGAGTTTGAAGAAGAGAAAGGAGAAGGAGTCCTCGACCCGCAACAGATAGAGGAGGATTTATTCAATCACATAGTTTGGGCTCCTAGAATATGACGCCCTTGGGGCTTTCTATTTTATCGTATCGAAAGGCCCAATGAATTGGGATTTCCCTATTGGGCCAGGTCATTTCGGTGCAAGCGGATCATTTATATTGAAGAGGATGAGCTTCAAGAGAATGATTCGGAGTTCTTGCAGAGTGGAACCAAGTAGTACCAGATACGAGATAGATTGTCTAAAAAATAAGGCTTTTTTCGAATAAGCCAATTTATTTGGGACCCTGCAGATCCCCTTTTTTTCCTATTCAAAGATAAACCCTTTGTCTCTGTGTTTTCACATCGAGAATTCTTTGCAAATGAAGAGATGTCAAAGGGGCTTCTTACTTCCCAAACAGATCCTCCTACATCTATATATAAACGCTGGTTTATTAAGAATACGCAAGAAAAGTACTTCGAATTGTTGATTCATTGCCAAAGATGGTTTAGAACCAATAGTTCATTATCTAATGTATTTTTCCATTCTAATACTCTATCCGAGAGTTATTAGTATTTATCAAATCTGTTCCTATCTAACGGAACGCTATTGGATCAAATGACAAAGAGATTGTTGAGAAAAAGATGGCTTTTCCCAGATGAAATGAAAATTGGATTCATGTAATATGAGAAAGGTTTCCCATTCCTTAGCTTGAAAGATATATGGCCATGAAATAGAGGGATTAAGTGGAACAGAATTCACTGGGTGGTAGAGTCATGGAAACACCTCTTTCTTTCATATTTTGGACATGAAACAATATGTTACTACGGAAACATGGAAGAATTGAAATCTTAGATCAAAACACTATGTATGGATGGTATGAACTGCCTAAACAAGAATTCTTGAACAGCGAGCAACCAGAGTTATTACTCACTACATGAAAAAATTTCCATTAATGAAAGATGTAAATCCATTGGAAAATCCAAAATACGTATGTCGGATGAAATGGTGATTGTTGCTATCTGCTCCAATAACGGATCATTAGAGAGAATCCAAAGTATGTTGAAACGGCGAAAATAGAATATTACCGAACAGACAATCGTAGTTATATAATTATATAAGATTATATAAGACAATCTTATTAAAGTTATAAAATTCAAATATAAAATTAAAAGTCAACTTATAAATTAAATTTAATAAAATGAAAGTTATAAGACAAGAAAACGATAATAAAAATAAAAGAAGAATAAGTTACAATGGCTGAGACAAAGGGTCGCGATCCCGCTAGGGTGAGCTAACTCCAAAAACCCGTCCTCAATTCGGATTGCAGGCTACAACTCACCTGCATGAAGCCGGAATCGCTAGTAATCGCCGGTCAGCCATACGACGGTGAATTCATTCCCGAGCATTGTACACACCGCCCGTCACACTATGGGAGCTGGCCATGCTCGAAGTCGTTACCTTAACCACAAGGAAGGGGATGCTGAAGGCAGGACTAGTGACTGGAGTGAAGTAGGTTTAGTTGTAGGATTATTGTTATAGGTAAATAATATATATTATTATACAAACTTTGATATAGTATCAATTAGTAATTATCATATAATATTATACTATTCTTAATTAAGTGATTACTTAGGTAATGTTCTAAATTGTTATCATATATCGTTATATTACTATTCTATATTATATATTTAATTTAATATGGTAAATATTATTAGTAATTATCAAACATAACAATTGTTAATTAATCATATAAAATAGTTTTTGAAATTTTAAACTATCTACATTATATCTATAGATTATATATAACCATTATTAATATTATAGATATATTAGATATCTATAAACATTTAATTAATAATAATTGTACAATACCTATATATAGTTATAATAATATAGTAAAATATCATATTAAAATATAAAATATTAATATGATACCACAAATATATGATAATATATGTAAATTATATAAAAGTAATAATAATATACAACAAAATTATTGTACACTTATGTATACGTAAATTTAGATTATATATAACCATTATTAATGTTATAGATATATTAGATATCTATAAACGTTTAATTAATAGTATATATAAAAAATATCATATTAACATCTAAAATATTAATATGATACCACAAATATATGATAATATATGTAAATTATATAAACGTATTATTAATATACAACAAAATTATTGTACACTTATGTAGTTATGTATACCTAAATTTAGTATATAATAACATATTTAACGATATATGTATAAAATATATATAGGTATTATATCCTATAGGTTGCACTTATATTTTGTTATATGATATATTGGATATGATTAAATAACAATTGTTATGTTTGATAATTACTAATAATATTTACTATATTAAATTAAATACATAATATAGTACAGTAATATAACAATACTCTTTTAATTAAATAACCATATATTACTATATATATTAATTATATATAAGATATATATCATCTATATTTTAATAATAATCATTATATATAATTATTATTAAAAACAATTTTAGGGTTTAGGGTACATATATTATTACATTATAGTGGATGTATTGTAATACTATATGTAAAATTAAATATACATTATTTATATAAACATTTTAATATTATAATATAATATATGCATTATATTAATAGAACTTATAATTACATATTCATAATTATATGTATTTAAATGCCTTATATATTAAATTAACTGATATAACAAACTTATGCTATATTAAATCATAATAAATATTATGTCTAAGTTGATATTATAACTAATTGGTCTGTTATAAATTGACTATATTTAACTTCTATAAACCTATGTATATAGTTATTTAATAATATAACTATATAGATTGGGTAATATTATATACATGTTAAATTAACATTATTATATATAACGTAGTATTATGTAACCATGCAAACTATAGTATTAACAAAAGTTAGGGTTTTATTATTGTATGTTAATAATATATTTTAAATATATTATATTATATCATTTATATTATAACATGTTATAAAAAATTAAATAAAATATTTAATAATTAATTTTATAATATATTGTAGGATTATATTATATTAGTATAATATAACTAATACTATATATATTTGTGACAAAGTAATTAGATACCTATAATCTACAATATATCGATATATGTGTTACGATATAACACAATATTAGCATACATAGCCCTAAGCAATTCTTATATAAATAAAGATTTTAATATGTAACAATAATATAGGTTTATATAAAATGTTATTGTATGTTATATTATAATAAATATGTATATTATTAATATTAATAAACATATGACATATGATACCATTATAGTTATATTAATATCCGTTATAAATATTATAGTGTATGTATACTATATTTAATATAATATATATTATATCACCTAACTAAATATTATACTTATATTATATTATATACATGATAGTTATACAAATGTTATCCACATTTATAGTTTAAAAGTTATATAATCATTACAGTATTTAAACATTAATGTTATATTATTGTACTTTAATATATAATGTTAACTATTATATATTAATAATTTAATACATATAAACATATTTCCTATGTATGTTTATGTATACATTTAATTCAAATACATATAGTAACTATTATATAGTTACCAATTAGTATAATATTGGATATAGTAACCTACATGATATAATATTACAATTAGTATACAAATTATAAATTTATCCTATAATATTTATACTATATAAATATATTAATTATAGTAAATATTATTATAACGTATAGATTATTAAGTTTGTATATTATATATATATATATATATGTATATATAATAGCGTAAGATAATTATATAATAAACACAAACTTAATAAATTATTTATCAATAAGTAAATTTAATTATAAGGGTTTAGAGTTTAGGGTTTAGTTATGTTATAAATAATAAAACATTTATATAGTCTATACAAGTTTTCTATGTATAGTTGATATAGTATTATACATTAAATAATTTTTTGTATATTTATCTAATTAATAGTATAATGTTAATAATTATACTATCTAGAATTTGACTCTTCTTTGACCAAACATAGTGAATTTACCCTTTTACCCTTAGCTTATGTGAAATTACCATTATACCCTCCAAACATTTTAAATTTGCAATTAAGCCCAAAATGTTAAGAATGACCAAAATTTTTATTTTCATTTTACTCCCTGGACTTTTGCAAATTATAAATAAGCCCCTTAACTTTATAAAATTTCATATTGATCCTCTAAGAATTGAAAATTACATTTAAGCCCTTTATGTACATCAAATTTTTAAATTAAGCTTTGTAAGTGTCCAACAAGTCTATAAATTAAGTCTAATAACCTCTAAAGCATTAGAACACCTTTAACTCGACCACCATGGCCATATCCATCCAATGGAATTGCTTTTACACACTTAGAAGCTTATATGTCAAAAATCTCCAAGATTTCGCATATCGACGAACTCTAAGTTCATATAAGGGCATATAACATTGTACGTCACTTACATATATATACCGAAAGGATTCAAATACATTTTTGAAGTCATATACAATCATGTAATGTCAATATACAGTAGTTTCTCCTAGTTCAAACCAATACAAAAAGGGCACAAAGAGTTCGACGTTACAATAATATTACTCACTAATATGTACATACTAGTGATACATTTATATAGTATAAATCATATACATTAATATCAATAAATATAATCCTAAATAATATTTAGGAGTATGTTATAAATCTATCTGATATTTAACAAATATAATTAATATGTATAATAGTTATATATTATTTATATGTTATTATATTTTACTATATATTTATAATAATAAATTTGCTATATCAGATAGGTAACCCTAAATATATATATAGGTTTAGTTGTAGGATTATTATTATAGGTAAATAATATATATTGTTATACAAACTTTGATATAGTATCGGTTAGCAATTATCATATAATATTATACTATTCTTTATTAAGTGATTACTTAGGTAATGTTCTAAATGTTTATCATATATCATTATATTACTATACTATATTCTATATTTAATTTAATAGGGTAAATATTATTAGTAATTATCAAACATAACAATTGTTAATTAATCATATAATAGTTTTTGAAATTTTAAACTATCTATATTACATCTATAGATTATATATAACCATTATTAATATTATAAATATATTAGATATCTATAAACATTTAATTAATAGTAATTGTACAATAACTATATATAGTTATAATAATATACCATTATACAATCTATATTATTATAACTATATATAATAAAATATCATATTAACATCTAAAATATTAATAAGATACCACAAATATACGATAATATATGTAAATTATATAAAAGTATTATTGATATATAACAAAATTATTGTACACTTATGTATACGTAAATCTAGTATAAAATAACATATTTAACATGTTTAATGATATATGTATAAAGTATATACAGGTATTATATCCTATAGGTTGCACATATATTTTGTTATTCGATATATTGGATATGATTAAATAACAATTGTTATGTTTTATAATTACTAATAATATTTACTATATTAAATTAAACATATAATATAATATAGTAATATAACGATATGAATTTAATTAAATAACCATATATTACTATATATATTAATTACATATAAGATATATATCATCTATCAATCTATACATAATATTATCATACTTATATAATAATTAATATATACTATCTAATATTTTTAATAGATATAATGGTTTAAATATCATTAACCCTTATGCAAATAAATAAAGATAACATAAATATATTATAATATACTTAAGTCATATTAATACTTTATGATAATATTTATATTATACTATTAAAATGCCTTATGTTATATTGTTATAACTAGACTATATTGTAATCGTATACAATATGGTATATAAATTAACGTTAATATAACTATAAATAAATATAATTTATCATTATAATATGGTAAGATAATTGTCTCTTTTGTCCCTTCCTTTACCAACCTGTTAAATGGTGTTAATATGATCATGGCTCATTAATTATTGAATGAAGGTTAGGTATGGTTATAATTTGATACTGAATCAATTTATATAAAATCTTAGGTTGTTCATATATATTTAGATAAGGTATGTATTGTATCAAATTATAATATAATACATAACTTATACATAATACGTAATATAGATTAATAAATATCAATGATATGTGTTATATATCTAAGTAATCACTTATTTATTAATATTAATATTTATAAATGACATTAATATACTTAGTTTAATATATATATATATATTTAAATATTATATTATTTAACCATAATATATTAGTTTATTATAATTTATTATACTAATGTACGTTTAATATATTATATATTATATAATGTATAATATTTAATAAACTAGATTGTTATGTGTTATTAATAGGGTAATAGTTATAATTAAACTATAATATCATATAAAGTAATAATTAATATTAATTATTAATTATAATATTATAGCATACACTATAATATTAAGATAAATATTAATATCGGTAATATTATAAATGTATTATGTTATACATATTTATAGCATAATACATTTATTAACTTAATATAAATTTAAAGTGGTAACATAAGTTATAAATTTAACCTTAAAATAATTATGTATTAATGTATAATATTAGTTAATAAATCTAGTTTATAAAGTACCACATAGGTATGTGACACGACCCACCTTTTGGACCATGTTGGCACTAGGGAATGGGTAGGCTTAATGCCACCAAAACCCGTAGTAAGCCTAATTTTTTCTATATTCTGCTGAAAATCCGGCATGACCCATTCGTTTGTCTAATTAATCATTATACCTGCTTAACATTTTTGAATGAAGTAAGGATCTCAATTTGCAATTCTAACATACATTATCTACTTATAATCTGTCAATCTATGATCGTCTCATAACATCAACTGACATCATTCTCAATAACATAGCATATCCATACATGTATCATGTACATATGATTATGACAAACCATGGAGCAGCTATAAGCATCTGCAGGTAACATCATGCCCAAAAAAAAAATCCTTGTCTGCTTATCCAAGCGAGTCTCAAAAGGCTTAGATTTCTCTCTTGTACGATCTGCTAGTCTCGTGAAATGATGATAATGAGAGTTGAGTCTACAACACGACTCAGTGAGATATAAACATTCTACCATGCTTGTGAGGCTAGGTAACACAAGGCTAGATTCACAAGAATGGTCTATGGCATTCTAAGCAACATACATGGTATCAATGAATAAACAGGTAGTAATTTCAAATGCGGCAATTACATGAGTATCAATAATAAATCTCATTATGAATTGTTCTATTTTTTAAAAGAAATGAATCTAGTTTCTGAATTCTTTTCTGAGTTTTGGGTTCTTTCTGAATTTTGGGTTCTTTCTTTGGTAGAGTTCTACAGGATTTCTAATTCTAAGCTTTCTCATTTCTGAGTTCTGATTTTCTGAATTTCTTAAGAAGAGACAGAGGCATGTTAGTATGGCATATCTCCTGTTTTCTTATTCTAGACAAGGTTGGCCTAACCCTGTCCCTGGAGGCATGTCCTTTCCAAACAGGACCCGGATCTAACCCATCACTGGCGGGTTACCTATGTGCACTTGGTCTGATAATATACTCCATCAGCTTGGTATTCTATGACTCACCAATCATGGCTAACAAGAAAAACATGATTCATCAAAGAATTGCAATTAATAGGTTCAACATAACAAGGGGACCAGAAGATGCAAAGAATCTAAATATCTCTGGTCAATTTGGCATATAACATGCTAGACTCAATCACATGGAGTCATATATCAAATAAGTCATACAAGTTCGAGAGCAATTCAACAAGCCGCAAGATATAAAAAAAAGGGGTTACTACACAAGTATAGTAGCATGATTATACTCACCTCGACTATCTCAAGGGTTCTAATCTCTTTTCTAATCTTCTTGAACTTATGAGGTACTAGGTACGACTTCTAGTTCTATTTCTCGTCTACTTTCACAAGTTATTGGCTAGCATGCATAACAATTACATATGCCCACATTAGTCATTCTTACAAAAATCTCATTTCTTATCACATATCATTAAAAAATTTATATTTTATTCACTAATTCATCCATGTAGGTCTCATTCACGAAGACATAACTTTTTATACATAGGTCCAATGTTTTTCAAACTTTCCATACCCCTAGTTAACACATAAATTCACATTTTTTCTTTTATGATCATTTTCTAATTCGGTCATTAAGGCTTCCAAATATCCCATTTATAGTCAGCCTTAATATTCTGTCATGAGTTGGACCCTTCCTATCTCAAATCATTATAACTTATTCATTTCTCATCCAATTGAGGTGATACAAACTTCCATTTTCAATAGACTCATATGGCTATCAGGTATCCAAAGAAGGCTCAAAAATGATGAAATTTGTATTTATTTTGATTTTTATAAAGCTGTCCTGTTTCTGTTCTCTTCTGTGTCACTAAGGTCAGTAACACCCTTCACTTATTTAGCTATCTCACAGGATACGCATCCAATTAAAATTTCCTTTTTACAGCACTTAGGTGACACATTTTTGAGCATTTCATAATAAGAACTCATCATCCAATTCTGACTCTAAAGTCCTCAAACAATTAACTTTCATTTCGTGTTTCAATCTCGCTGGTATTTTGAACCAGTTTCAATTCGGGACTTATCTCATTTGTTTGGCTCACCCTAAATTCGTAAAAAAATTCAAGGATATAGTAGACACCTGTATCTACAACTTCCAAGTTTTGATTTTCTACAAATTCACACGTTAAATAGCTCAAACAATATATATAAAGAGGACTTATGAATCTGCTTCCCTTGGCAGCTTTGAACTCCAAAACCCTAGGTTTTGGTTTAGCCCCAAGTCACCATAAAAATGAAAAATTCCTCATGTTAATTTTTCATTAGACATCAAAGAATAAGAATCCATCATCAAAATCATCAAACTCATAAATGTCATCAAATGGGTTTTATAGCCATGGAAAAAAAAAGTGAGAAACTAAATTCCAATCAGTAGAATCAAGTGTCGGGATCGAGGCTTACCGTTTTGTATCGACTGATCGGCTTGATTCTCCTTCACATTCTTGTTACAAAGCTTGAAAACTTTGAGAGAAAGCTTCCATGGTGAATTCTCGTAAGTGAGGGAGGAGGAGGAGGACAAGTTTTGTCTTATTTGTAGTTAGCTTCTTTTATAAGTCACTTTGTTCATTATTTACAAAAGTGCCCCTCTTGTACTGGTTCTTTCAAAATCTACTCGTACAATTTCCTGTGACAACTGAAAAATGTCAAATATCATTAATTTGGTGTCACCAAAAATTATAATTTACTATCCTGGTTTTAATGAATTTTTTTTCCGGTGTACCGGGTAAATCAGATACTAGGTGTTACAGTATGTATTCTAATTGTACATATATTATAATTACTATTTATTATACTTTTAATATGTAACAGTATACAATAATATATTATTGTATATTAATTAAACTGATATAATTTTAACTTTCAATTGTGTAATACTCTTTTAATAATTATATGACAAACTATATTATCAATATTATAATAGTAATCCTAAAAAAATTAAACTATAATTATTAATACATATAATTTACACAATTCACTACAATATTATTAATATAAAATTTGATTAGATAATATTATTATAAGATAGTTTATTATATTTACTATCCATTATATGTATATCATAGTATAAACCTATTATAGTTATATGTCATACGTATATGTATAATTTATACTATTATGATTTAAAAAATGTACTATTAGTTTAAGATACCAAGTTAAGTATATGGGTATAGTATTATATTACGATATATATATTTGATATACGTAATATGTATACTATATTTTAATATATAGTATAACAATATATATTATTATAATATATATTAAAAATATGTATTAAGGTTTATTACCCTATTTTTTACAGTTATGTAATTATAGTTATATAACATATATAATTATTAATACTTAGGGTATAGAACATTGGGTTATCATTAATTGTACAATACACTATAAATTAAAGTACATACATATGGTAAATATAATATCAACATTATACATTAATAATCATATAATGTTATCAAATAGTAAATGTTAATATAATAATATTATATATTATAGGTTAAGTTTAATGATAAATATATATTATTTAATTATTTAAAATTTATCAAATAGCAATTAACTAAATGTTGGTATATAATATATGATTATATAATATTAAAATTTAAACATGTATATAATTGCAACATATAATACTATACCCAATAGTAAGTATATGGGTAATTAATATATTTGACCCATATAATATATAATAACTATTAATTAGTTATAATTATATATTATATGTTATATGATAGAAAGGATTATATATTTTTAATTCACGTTTTTAATATAAACTAAATAACATTAAAACTATAATTTAAATAAAGTATGATAAAGTATATAATTTAATATATACAATTATTTAGTCCTGGTACTATATACGTAATAGTATATCATACTATATATGATATAATGTAATGTATATTAATAATGTATATTTATAGGTAACGTTATATAATTATAGTATAAAATATTTATCATATAGTGTTATTTGTAATAGTAAAATAGTATTATTACTATTATATAACGTTATAAATTACTTGTTTATAAGTATATAATTAACCGTTAAAATATTATAATTGTTACTAAAAATTATATTATATTTAATTACACTAACTGTCTATATAGTAAACTTGTATAAACATTTATATTATGTATAATTAATATATGACAATTAATTAAATTTTACATATATTATAATTTATATGGTATATATTAATATTTATATATTATATAGTTATAAATTATATGCTTATTCTCATTTAAGTTATGCAAAATATATTAAATTTTAAATTTAATATACTGTTTATTAAATGTATAAATATTATATTAAAACTATTCATAAATTGCAAACTATACATAATATTATCATACTTATATAATATCATATTATAATTGATGTTAACTAAATTAATATTTTTAGTATATTATAATTACTAGTATACCAATGTAACTACTACATAATGCCACTTAATGTAGTTAATTATATGATGCCAGCATTTTAACTAAATGTTTATATATACGTTAAATATATATTATCTTTTGTTATATAAATAGAATACTATATTAAAATATTAATTATGTTTAATAAAATAGGTATTGTAATAAAATATGTAACCTATTTTAAGTTATCAATTATCAAGTATATTATATTTTAATGTAATTTTATAATTACAATTAATATGTTAATATAGTATTATATTTATATAACAAATTACCATTAACTATTACACCCTATGTCCTATATTAAATGTTATATAATACGGTATATCTTATATTTATGTTAGTGGTAATTCGTTAATGGTTTTTAATAATGTTTTACACAATTAATAAAGTACATAGTTAATATTTTGAATATTAACTATGATAACAAATATATTATAATATATATATGTATCATAATATGTACACACATATTATATCACCTTAAATGTATTATATGGTAATTGTGTATTATTTTTATATTACAAAATATATTAATATGATATATTTTAGATTATTTCATAGTACAATAATTGATCAATTAAATTATTATAATGTATTAATTAGAATAATATTATGTAAAATAATTAATAATATTATACCAGTTATTTAATCTTTATATTAATTTAATAATAATTTTATATAAATTACAATTAACATATGACATTTAATAATTTAGTTATAGTCTTATCCATTAATATTATATGGTAATATGGCTTATTATATTAATTATTTAAACATTATTGTATTAAGTTAATTATTATAATAATTTATAATACATATTATATGTAATTAATATAATATTAATGGACTATAACTAAATTATATATGTTTTAAGTACATTATTTAACTACTGTATATATAATAGTATATTAAATTTAATTGTAATTATAATATTACATTCAAATATAATATACTTAATAATTGATAACTTAAAATAGGTTACATATTTTAACATATTAATATTCAGTCAAGTATATATAGATAAATATCAAATATTAAATATAAATTAAATATATATTTATAAAAAAAACACTTCATTGTTATATCACTATGTTAGATTATATTATATTAGTTTTACCTAATTATGATTTCAACATTTATATATAATAATAATATGTATACATAGAGTTTTACTATGATTATATTCAATAAATATTAATAATTATAATATCCTATTGAAATACATATTATACTATATTACAATTAGAGTTTATAATCATTTATATACCTAAACCCTAATATTGTTAACTAAAAATGGAAAGGTAATAATAAATGATATATATCATCAATCATTATTAAAACTGCTATTAATAACATTATGTTGGTAGTGTTCATATAGTTATATAAATTATTTTATATTAATATTAATATATTACTATAAATTATATAGTTTATAATAATCAAATTATACTATAGTTGTACTATTGATTAAATCAGATACATATAATATACATTTATAATAATTAATTATACCATATATTAGTTGTACTATTGATATATTGTATTATCCTATATTATAATTATATATAACATAATTAGTATATAATTACTATATATTAGATTATTAATACTTATATTTGATAACATATAAGTTTCAAAATTACCAATATGTTAACTAAATACATCTAACGTATCTAATATATACTTTAGATGTTAATAGTATAATATAAATAATATATTAACCTACTAATAATATGTTTAGTAAATAGCTTGATAAAATGGTATTATACAATATATATTAAATTTAAAAGTTCATATGTGGTAGGTTCTTATAATATAATTATCACATCCTCCAATGTCTGAATCATACACTCCGACTATAACTAAATAATTATATTTAATTATATCGTATATGGTCATCTAGGATTTAATTAAATATAATTTGAGTGGTATAGGTAGTATTTATTTAGTTAAAATGATAGCATCATATAAGTAACTACGTTAAGTGGTACTAAATTATTTTATATTATATTAATACACTAGTATAAATGTATATAATGTTATAATTAACAATAGTATAAATGTAACTATTTATAACAACATTATATATGTACATATATTTATCAACATTAGCATTAACATTAGATGTTATATAATACCTTGTATAAATTGTAACCATAGTTATATACTTATATTTTAATATCATATATAATATATAAGTATATAATCTATATCATTAGTATTAATTAATTGTTTTGTTAACATATAACTAACTATGATAATAAATGTATATAATATATGTTTATATACATGATAATATATATACTATACAATATAAACCCTAAAACCCTAACCCTAAATATATATGATATATAAATTATATAATTGTGTGTACGTATTATGATATATTATAAAAGTACAACTTATACATGGATATATAGTAATAATATTATATATAAATTTAATCATAATATATAGCAATTAGCACAAATATGTTATGTTAGTTAAATTATAAGTATAAGGGTTTATTATTGTATAGGATATCATCAAGCATACAATAAAATATATATTAAATATTATAAATATATAATACAAAATTAAGCATAGTGCTATAATTTATAAAAATAGTATACTCATTATACACATATTACTATAAAATACATATAAGATATATGGTTAACAATTAATGTTTATAAATATCATTATATAGTTTTTAAATTTGTATAATTATGGTAATGTTATTATAACTAATATATAATATATCCATAGCATCACCAATATTATTAACATTAATATTTTATATGGTTTTATTACCTATTATGAAACATGAATATATAATATTATATTATATATGTTATTACCAAGGATAGTTAATATATAAATTTAATAAACTTTATTATACATTTTAATATACTTTTATATAATAATGTTCTAGTTAATTATAATTTATAATCATGTATAATACTTATTAGGCATATATACAATTTATTAAAACTATAATAATAAATTATATCTTATGTTATTTAACATATTTGTACATTTAGTATATAATTATGTTACTCTTTCAATTTAGTAATTATTATAACTATATATGTACTTAATAACTATTACATAACATTAATATATAGTTTATATAAATATTGATATAATTAAACTATTATTCATAAAAATGTATAAGTAATTTAAATAGTTATATAATATAAATTACTTAAGTATAATATATCGGTTTAATGTATTATATGTATATTTTATATATGTTGTTGCATACAAAGGTTTATAATTATTAAGATACTTTATGTAATATCTAATTATAGTTATATTAATTATATAATATTATATATTTATATAATATAAAACTTAATTCACAAATAATTTACAAATAAATAATTAAAAATATTATAATATAAGTTATAATAAATTGAAACTTATATTAAATGTATTCATATCTTTAAAACGTATAATTACAAATGTTATATACGTATGTATTAACAGTTATCACAAATTTAGATATATACTACATAATTTAATTTTTGTACTTATAACGTCATTGTGGGTTATTATTACATATATATCAAATAAATGGTATATGATTTATACATGATATTAAAATATAATATATCATATATACAATCTTTATATGTTTTAAATTATAATTATATAACTATATTGTATATGTTATATAACTATAATTACATAATTGTATAAAATATACAGTAATAAACCTTAATACATATTTTTAATATATGTTATAATAATAACTATATTAGAAATAATCTTGCACATAACTATATTAGAAATAATCTTGCACATATAATAAAATACGTACTACAACAGCTTAGTAATAAATACAATTAAATATATTACTACTTATACAATTAAATTTATAACAATCATAATATATATTAATATTAATTATACGATATAATGATATCATATTATAAAAATAATTATATGTACATATAGCGTTTAGGATTTAATACTTGTAATATACTATAAAATGCTAAACATCTATAATTTATATATTAACATGCTAGTATAAATGTATATATTGTTATAATTAATAATAGTATAAATGTAATTATTTATAATATATTATAGTTTATATAACATATTAATTTTTGTAATAATTTGGTCGTATATACAGTTATATATACCTATATTATCATTATAATAGTTATACATGAAACATTATTTATTATTAATAATTATAACGTATGGTAATATATAGCTATATTTATACTATTATAATAATATATGCCAACTATAATTATAAGATTGTTATTGTCTAGTATTACCTTAATTATCAGTTGTGTTTATTAATTTGTTATGTTAATATATTTATAATATTGATTATATTAATATTATAAATAGATTGTTATTTATCCTATAATATTTAATTATATGTAGATTATAATTGCATAAATTATAATACAATTATATATATTACAATATATATAAATTATAATACATTTAGTTAAATTATAATGTATTATAATTTAACTAAATGTTTATATATACATTAAATATATATTAACTATTTATAATTAAATAATTAGACATTTAATGTTAATTAACATATCTATAATATTATAGACATTGGTTTAATATACATGTTACAATATTATTAATAGTAATATATACTATAAATATCGTAATATATATGGTAAGATAACTATATATATATTATAGTATATCTATTGTGATATAAATTATAACTACACAAAGAATTTGAGTATGAGTTTTTAAGAATATTTTCTTTCTCACAACCTCTTGGATGTAACCAATGTGTAATTGACAAATCAATCTATGCACTTCGATTAATACTCAAGTTATATCAATTAATACTTAAAGTTATATATTCCTTTGGAGTTATTATATATGTTACTATCAATATAATTATTATAATATATATGATTATAATTATTAAGGATACGTATTATTATATTTTATTAATACTAACCTATAATATAAAGTAATTTAAATTATTACATATCAACTTATGAGTTATATAGTAATAGTATATATAAGTTTAATAATTTATACATTTGCTTAATATCACCTTATAAATAATATGTTTTAATTATTACTATGTAACTAATTATATATGTATACTAATATATTAAATGTATATAAGTCCTCATTACATTATAATTATTAATATCCATATTATAACAGTTAAAATCATATAAATATTACGCATATAGCATAATTAAAAATTCATATAATATAACATTTATTACTATATTATCTATGTAAAAAACTATAATATATAAATATATAAACATTTAGTATCATATAGTAAATGTTTATAATTACTAGTATACCAATGTAGTTATTTATTTAGGTAACTTAAAAACTATACACAATACGATATTAATGTAGTTAACAATTATTCTACAAATATCATAAATATTTGTAGTAATTAATAAATGTTACAATATTATTTATATGAACCAAAATATATTAAAATATATTACATTATATAATAATCAATATTAAAATGTCAATAAATATAAGTTATTATTTTATTATAATACATGCTAACAATAACATGTATCAACCATATACTATAATATACAAAGTAATATACAAAAAAGTAATTATTATTGGCATAAGGGTTAGGGGTTAGGTTATTATAAATTTACAGTTATATAAGTATATAATAATGTATATATAATAATAGGTTATATTATATTACAATTAATAATATATTAATTAAGTTATTAATTAAGTATTAATTATATTTATCTAGTTGTGTCACATATATATAAATCAGTTATATACTAACATAATAAGTATATAAAAATGTTAAGAGTCCATTAAATAATAGTATAATATAACCATATATTATAACATTAGTGTTATATGCTTTTTAATATATACATTAATCTTATGTTTAGCAATTTGATATTAAGTGAGATTAATCAATTATAAGTAAGTATTATTGGTATAAGTTATAATATTATAGTATATATTTATACCAACATATGATATAACTATACGATAATAGCTAATATATTAACATAATAACTATTAACGTATAATACATAATTAGTATATATATATATATATATACATTATTAAATGTCTATATCAAATGTGTTATGTATAATTAATTAGGTTACTTTATAATATTATGACCTTAATATACATAACTGATGTATGTATAATTATAATATACATATATAATTGGATTAATATAAATATTCTAGTGTTATATATATAGTTTTTATACTATAATATATTATATAGTCTATGATACAAGGGTAATGAGTCGATAATACATATTATATTAATTATATAAACTATAATAACCATATATACAATAACATGTATAGTGTAATTTGAACTTATAATATTATACAATATTATAGTATTAAACTTTACACACAATATATTTATAATAGTATTATCATAGTATATTAAGTTATGGGCTTATAGGGATTATAATGTTTATACTTATTATAATTACATGACATTAGAAATGTTACGTAATTATAGTAATTATAAATATGTCTATTCCTTTGCAGTCTATTAATAATTATTACATATAAATATAATACTATATTAAAACATAATGGGTCATAATCCATTTAATAAGTTTATAGAAAAATTTGAACGTTATGTATTAAAATTATAATATAGATTAATAAAATATATATTGTAATAAAATATGTAACCTATTTTAAGTTATCAATTATTAAGTATATTATATTTGAATGTAAAATTATAATTACAATTAAATTTAATATACTATTATATATATGTAGTTACTTATATGATACTTAGCAAATATTAAATATCATTGATTATATAATTACCATTAATAGTGCCATTGACAACCTAGTTTGATATGTATTAATTATAAATTATAGACCGGTTATATGTTAAATAATTAACTATAATATAACTTATTTATATCATAATGACCTAATACATATTTTTAGGTATATACATAAAATTATTAACAAATACTACTTTATATATTTAAAACTTATAATAGCTATTGATACCTAGTATATATATATTTATTTGTATAATTGATAAGACAAGTAGGAGTGGCATAATTGGTTTCAACTCCTCACTTAAGATTGAGGAGGTCTTGAGTTCGAGTCACCAAAACAACTGAAGGTCTATAAGGAAACAGTTTTTGTATCTCTATAGGAGATGCGGGCATGACTGCATACATCTTATCCTCCCATTCCCTGCTTAGACGGGAATTTGGGTATTGTTGTGTTGTTTTTGTTGTATAATTGATAAATATATAATCAATATTTATCTATACATACTTGACAGTATACATTAAAAGTATATAAATTGTTAGGAGTAAACTAGTTACAAATTATAGTATATAAATTTTTACAATATTTACACCTAATATAAGTACATTATTATAATAATGGTAAAAATATAACTACATTGTATATTTTAATTAAGTTATATTAATAAATATTAAAATAACATTATGCACGGATATGTATATAAGTAATCTATATTAATGTATAAATATCATAATGATTATACTATTAATAGTAAATTTAAATAACTATAAATTTCTTAAATAACTCTTAACATTACTTAAATTAGTTATATACATATCACATACTAACATTAAAATCACAATTAAAAATATATATTAGGTCATCTTACCACGTAATATTTATGCACACAATATTATTATATAACCTATTTTAATAATTAATACAATAGTATTATTATTATAGATTAATAATTTATAGCATATATTTAATACTTATATGTTATATATAATGTACAATATAATTATTATAATATACATTGAACTTATCATTTTTATACATATAATTAATTGATTAAATTATTAAGAAAATGTATAAATTATTAAACGTATATATACTATTAGTATATAACTCATAAATTTATATAAAATAATTTATTATACACAAAATTAATAACTTTTATAAACTAATACAACATAAATAAAGTTATAATTATGTATTATAACTTTAATATTATATTTACTATTAATAATAATTTATATAAGTTAATATATAACTAATTATTAAGTACATAAATTTAGGGTTAGCAAAAATTATATATAATATATTTATATATCATTATGTTTAAATAAAATAATTTGTAAAAATATACTTTATTATATGTTTACAAAGTATATCAAGATACATAAAATTTGGGTGTATAATCTAAGATTCTATATAATTGTATTTAAAATATCTACATAAATTTTATGTAATCTATAAATAATAACTATAATTTATATTTATATGACTTTTATTTATAAGTTTATCTTGTGTTATATAACATAAATTATAACTGTTTATATATTAATGTTTAACATATCAAAACATATTAATTCCTTATTAATATTAGTAAATATTATTGTCTTATTTTACATATATTAAAATTGTTTTTATAATAAATTGTTAATATATTTAATTACACTAATTGTCTATATAGTAAGCCCATATAAACATTTATATTATGTATAATTAATATATAACAATTAATTAAATTTTATATATATTATAATTTATATGGTATATATAATACTATTTATAAATTATATAGTTATAAATTATATGCTTATTCTCATTTAAGTTATGTAAAATTTAACCAATGTAAAATATATTAAAATTTAAGTTTAATATAATATTTATTAAATGTATAAATATTATATTAAAACTATTCATAAATTACAAACTATACATAATATTATCATATACTATACATAATATTATCATACTTATATAATATCATATTATAATTGATGTTAACTACATTAATATTTGTAGTTAAGGTTCTCGTTAATATTAGAAATATTATAGGGGTAATCATAATTATAATTAAAGTAAATGCTATTATGGGTATACACATGTAATTATCTTTTATTATATCTTATAAATATTATGTTATTTTGATACGTATATATATATAATGTGAGAACAATAATACAATAGCTTAGTAATAAATACAATTAAATATATTACTAATTATACAATTCAATTTATGTTTGTGCTAATTGCTATATGTAAATATAATTATATATATTAATCATAATATATATTAATATTAATTATACGATATAATGATATCATATTATAAAAATAATTATATGTACATATATGGTTTAGGATTTAATACTTGTACTATACTATAAAATGCTATAAATCTATAATTTATATATTAACATACTAGTATAAATGTATATATTGTTATAATTAATAATAGTATGAATGTAACTATTTGTAATAACATATGTCTTATTATATATTAAGGTATAAATAAGAGTTAGGATTAATTATATTAAATAATATTAATTTCACACAATTAGTAAATGTAATGACAATATATATCATTTTAATTAACCTAACTATTACATTAGTTGATAATAATCGTTTTATAACCATATATATTATTTATAATAACTATTTAATACTAATGATAATTAAATTAGGTTATATAATACAATTATTTAGAGTTACACTATTTGTTTAACAATGTTTGTTAAATTTACAATAACAATTTAAATATTATACAATTCTTAATATTCATTATATGATATATAAGCTATTAAGTATCATTAAGGAAGAGAAGAGAAGGTACCCAATGAGACAGAAGAAGAAGAAGAATAAAAAACCAACCTGAAAATGAAGTTCCTTTTTACCTCATGATATTATCTAATTATAATATTTATAAAATATGTTTAAGGTATATTTTAATATTATATACATTGTTCCATAATATAATAAATTGGATATAATATATAGATAATTACAAATTTACATTAACTATGATATATAAATCACTATAATATCAATTAACGTTATATTTTAATATTCACTTGAGAGTATTATTATTTATACCACTATATTTTAAAATTAAACGCGTTATACCACTATATTTTAAAATTAAACGCGTATAATTAATGTTAATTGATATTATAACATTCTAATTTAGTAAAAAAAATACTATTATACTTTAGCAAATTATGTAAATATTATTAAAGACAATAATAAATCTAATTTTGTGATATTATATTTGCATAATAACGGATATATTATAATTAAGTCATATCTGTGAATACAAATTTATTATTATGTGTAAATAAATTTAAACTACATAAAAAGTTTAATTATAATAATCTATTTATATTAATATATAAATACAAATTTGTATATAATTAATATAAGTTATACCTATATATTGTATAATATATCAGTTATTATGATTAGTATTATTGTATTAAATTATAGTATCCTATTGAAATATATATTATACCATATTATAGTTAGAGTTTTTAATCATTTATATACCATGTGTTATAGTATATACTATAGAAATATTATGAGTTATATTAATGTGAATATGGATTTAATTAATGGATATATGTGATCATTAATAATAACAATGATATTATTACTTATATAAATTACTACTATATATAATCATAGTAAACTCATACTATTTATTAATTAATATATAATAACTTATAATGTATTTATTAATTAATAGTTAAACCACAAATATATTATACTTTATACTTTACAACAAAGATATTAACTAGATAGCATATACTTAAATTATTATTAATTGGTATATAACTCAAACTTAAATATTATAATATTTTTAACATATTATTAAAAGTTATTAATAGCATTTATAAGATATTAATTAATATATGTTATAACATTAACATATAATCTATATACCATAAAAGACATTATTTTATAGTTTAATCGTATCAATGTTTATGTTTTCTAACACATATAAACTTAAATATAATATGTCTTTTAAGCAGTTTTTTTATATAATATAAGATTTACAAAGTTATTAAATGTTATTATTAACTATTGTATAATAATATATATTTTAATAAGTTAATTATATTTAAATATTTAATAACTTTAATTAAATATATAGTTAAGTAGTTAATATTTTAAATATCTCATTATAATATTTAAATTACTATATTGACATTTTACAATAATTATTAAATGTATCATTAAGAGTTATATAAGATTATAATTATTATAACATATTGATTATTAATAGTATTATATAATAAGTTATGTGTATTAAATAGTAATCAATAATACTATTAAATATATTTTATAAACATTACAGATGTTATAATACAGCAATATACCCATATAATTACTATAAATGTATTTACATAGGTATAAAATATTAAATACACATTATATAAAATTTTTATTCATATCATAAAAAATGGTTAAACTAATATTATAGACATATATATTGTTATATTAATAAAATAACATTAATAATTTAAATACCAATATTTAAAATTATAATGTTTTAACCGAAAATTAATACATAATTTCTAAAACTTATAATATGAATACAGTCCATAGTAGTTTTTGAGTATATATACATAGTATACAAAATTATATAATTTTAATATATAATATATAATAAAAATATTTATACTAAAATTATAATTTTAACATGTATATAATTTATTATAAACAATTATATAATATCTGATGTACACAATCTAATCCTGTATAATATAGAATTAAGGTATTTTATATAGTGTTGTACATGCTATTGATATAGGTTATCAATAATATAGATTGTGTACATATATGATTGTTCCAACCTGCATAATTTAATTATAATATTAGTTGTATACACATAAATTATTAAATTGTAAACCACATGTCCTATCAGAATTAATATATAGTTTTTTAATAACCATTTTGCTATTACATCTCACAAATTGCCGTTAAGTTTATTAATATAATATTTATAACATATGAAAAATAAATATTAATTTATACTTAATAATATATAAGAATTAAGAGCTTATATAATATACCATTATATAATTACAGTTTTATCGTATGCTTGATGATATGTTATAGGTATATTAATTAATGTGATATATTTATTCCATATATTATAATTATAGTTTAACTATATTATACACTCATATAATAGCTTATGTATATTATAACCATATTTAAATTATCAACTATATATTATATTATTGTACTACAATTAATCACATATATATATTTAATAATTATTACAGACGGATACATATATTTATTATACAATCATAATGTTATAGTTTGGTATAGTTATTAAATTATATATGGGGATCATATACAATATAAATTATATCATTAGTAATGTTAATTGTAATATTAATATATACTTATACGTAGTAATTTAAATAATAATATAACTAAAATATTAATAATATTATTATTTATAAACTAATTTTAATATATTATTTTTGGGTTTAATTTATTAAATACAATTTATACATTAAAGATACTATATTTATGGTACAGAATTTAATTTCAATAATGGGCTTAATTATTTAATATATATAATTTAATTTTATAAATATTGGTGGTGAGTATTATTTAAAATTACTATATATTAGATTATTAATACTTATATTTGATAATACATTTAAGTTACAAAATTACCAATATATTAAGTAAATAAAGGTATATATCATATCTAATATATACTTTAGACGTTAATAGTATAATATAAATAATATATTAACTTACTAATAATATGTTTAGTAAACAACTTGATAAAATAGTATTATACAATATATAATACTATTATATATATATATATCAAATCTTTTGTTCTAGATATTATGTTCCAATCATGTTTTATTAGATTTTATCTCTATATTTATGTATGGTCTACGTGAATATGTGGATAAGATTTAATAAAACAAGATATGAACATTATAACTAAAACAGAAAATTTGATCCTTATATTTTGTGTGCAAGCGTTAGTTTGAAAATACTATGATAAAAGCTCAACTTCTCTTAAGCTTTATTATTAAAAATACACATATAAGCTGACTGAACGCTGCGTTTAACAAGAACCAGCTCTCCTCCTCTTTATAGCCATTACCATTTGAAAATCCTACATTTCACTTTCTAGTTTCTAGCGAACGCTCCCTTCTTCTGTTCTGCTTCTGCTCTCATCTATCTCTCTCTCATGCACTGACTTCAGTAAGCAAGCTTTCTCTACCTTCTTCCCACCGAAACCCACCGTGTAGAGAAATCAACTGGATCAAGAGGGTATCCATTTCTTACCAATTTCTCCTTCTACAATTTTCAACAGTTCTTTCTAAGATTTTTTAAGTTCCTGGAGTTATAAGGTTA
>JAOSBN010125211.1:0-31474 GCA_027563595.1 Erythroxylum suave | reverse complement strand
GAAGAGATTAATGAACCACAAGAACAGTTAAGGAGGTCTGTAAGGGAAAGAAGATCTGCTATTCCAGATGATTATGTCGTTTATGCTGTTGAGAATGAATGTGACTTAAGCATTGATAAAGATCCAATCTCATTTAGAAAAACCATGGAAAGTGACAATTCTGATAAATGGTTGATTGCCATGAAAGAAGAAATTAAGTTAATGGGCGATAATAAAGTCTGGGACTTAGTTGAGTTGCCTGAGGCTTCTAAGACAATAGGTTCCAAGTGGGTCTTTAAGACTAAAAGGGACTCGAAGGGCAACATTGAAAGATATAAAGCCAAACTTGTTGCTAAAGGTTTCACCCAGAAGAATGGCATTGACTATAAGGAGACCTTCACTCCAGTTTCAAAGAAGGACTCTCTACGAATTGTTTTGGCTTTGGTGGCTCATTATGATTTAGAGCTTCGCCAGATGGATGTAAAAACTGCCTTTCTGAATGGTGAATTAGAGGAGGAAGTATATATGGACCAACCTGAAGGGTTCTTGGACACAAGAAGTGAACACTTGGTGTGTAAGCTGAGAAAATCAATATATGGATTGAAACAAGCTTCCAGATAGTCGTGTTTAAATTTTAACGATACTATCACGTCGTATGGTTTTGTAGAGATTGCTGTTGATCGGTGTATATACATAAAAGTCAGTGGGAGCAAATTGGTGATTTTGGTCTAATATGTTGATGCATTTTGCTTGTTGCAAATGATTTGGGCAGTTACATGATATAAAGAATTGTCTCTCTAAGAATTTTGAAATGAAAGATATGGGTGAGGCATCCTATGTGATTGGAATAGAAATCTTTCGAGATAGATCACAGGGATTGTTAGGATTGTCTCAAAAAGGTTACATTAATACAGTTTTAGAGAGATATAGAATGGAGAAATGCTCTGTAGGAATAGTTCCAATACAAAAAGGGGACAAGCATAGTAAAATGCAATGTCCTAGTAATGAATTGGAGCGAAAGGAAATGGAAAGAATTTTGTATGCATCGGTGGTTGGGAGTTTGAACTATGTTCAAACTTGTACTCGACTTGATATCAGCTTTGCTGTAGGAATGTTGGGTCGATATCAAAGTAATCCCGGCATGGACCACTGGAAAGCTACTAAGAAGGTTCTTAGGTACTTGCAAGGCACCAAGGAGCATATGCTTACATATAGGAGATCCGATCATCTAGAGGTCATTGGATATTCAGATTTAGATTTTGCTGGAAGTTTGGATAGTAGAAAGTCTACATTTGGCTACTGGTCCTATTAGTTGAAGGAGCGGTATCATGGAAGAGTGGAAAGGAGTCTGTCATTGTTACTTCCATTATGGAGGCCGAGTTTGTGGCATGTTTTGAGGCCACTATTCATGCACTGTGGATGCGAAGCTTTATCTCCGGACTTGGAATTGTCGACAATATAGCTAGGCGGCTGAGAATTTATTGAGATAATTCTGCAGCTATCTTCTTCTGGAAGAACGATAAGTACTCTAAGGGTGCTAAACACATAGAGTTAAAGTACTTATTGGTTAAAGAGGAAGTGCAGAAGCAAAAGGTGTTTTTCGAGCATATTAGAACGGATATGATGGTAAAAAATCCATTGACTAAGGGACTACCACCCAAGGCGTTTATTGGCCATGTCAAGCGTATGGGTGTTATAGATAAAGCCTTGCTATTCTAATTACAATTTGCTCATTACATGTGACACTTAGAATTCACTTATAGTTGTGTTTCTGCTTTATTAACATGTTTTCATTATTGTTTATGTATACACTTATGGTTCTTTTAAAGACACGTAGATCTTGAGAATTATGGTATTACTCAAATTAAATCTTATAGAAACTTAGAGTTGGGATTGATTTGTGATACATGGAAGGAATCATGTCACTTAATGACTTGTGACTGCCATGATCCCTTCATCTCAATTCTCTTAAGGATGATTTGATTGATTCAATGTATTGTGTCCATTGCAAGTTTTCTTGTTGAATCACCAAGTCGTAACATGGGCCAAGTGGGAGATTGTTAGATTAATTTTAATAATTAATCATTTTGACCCATCTAATTGTCATGGACTGTAATATAATATGGACCCAAAATAATGGTGATTGGGTTTGTTAAATTTTAATTAGAGCGAAATAATATGGACCCAAAATAATGTGGACCCTCTCCCTTCATTAATAAGTCGACGTTACAAAGCATAAAAGTTGAGAAAAACAGTTTCTGCACCATTGATAGAACTGTGAAAAGGAAGAAGGCTGAGAGTGGATAAAACTTGAAGAACAGTGCACAAGAACCGAAGTATTCCATGCTTCCAGCTCCATTAAGAGTTAATGTGGTGCTAATATAATTATATATAATATATTGCACATTTTTAAACTAAAGGCATGAATCCCTGACACAAATTCCATGAATTTTAAAGTTGACTACCAAGCTTTACATATAGGCTACAATACGGTAGTAACATCTTAAAGTATGAGTAGAATGACATTGTTCAATGTTCTACACCTAAATTTAGCCAAAAGGTCTGAATTAATTTTTCAGATGCATTTTTGAACAATAGAACAATACTGAAAATTCATATTAGAAGTTGTAAAAGATACAAATCTAAAACTGGATTTACTTCCAAGTAATTCTAATAAGCCAAAAACTTTATTACGATAATTAGGTGAAATATCAATTCAATATGTTTCTGATTGATCTAGTAGCTATTATTTGAATAGTTATTGCCCAAAATCAAAGCGACCCTCTTTTTTTTTCCTATTCACACGATTATCCACCAAATGAAGAAACAAGTATTGTTCTCACTAAAGGGTCCTCAAATAGATTTCCATCCAACCATAACTAGATTCTAGGACAAACCTTCTTCGTATGGACCCAATAAATTGATACCGAGAAGCTCATAAGGTCTAAATGTATCATTATTAGGAATATTAAGGATGCGCTAAACCTTAGTCTTGTTGAAGGCATGAGAAGAAAAATTGTTGTTGACATCAAAGACAGGAAAAAACTGCAACTGCAATTTTAATTGAGGTCCTTCTTCCTACGAAATATTCAGGTTACAGTTAATAAAGATAAAATTTTAAACCAGAAGACAAATACTCGTCAAACATATTTCTGTACAGCAAAAAATCCCGAAATCCAGGAATTTTCAATCTGTATACAATAATTAAAGGAACATCACAGAAACACCGTATAGGAGATGTTGATGAATATTCATAAGGAGGTGGGCATGATTGAATTTCACAGCCAGTGGTAGAGTTTGTTGGATTCTGGATCTTCTGACCATCATTCAACTTCCCACAAAACTGGACTAGAGTAGAATATGTACAAGTAGGATTTCCTTAAAGCCTAAAATTAATTGGGAGAAGCATAAAAAAATCTTGATCATTTCTAGTATAATATATCATTTCCAAAATATCATAAATCTAACAACTTAAAATAGCATTCAATTATTTTTAAAAATTTTCCATCTTTTTCCTATGGAAAAGAGATAATATGAAAAAGGCATGTACTTCATTTCGGATAAAATTTGCCTAATATCAAAAGAAACTCATCATAATTATTTAGATCATTCATAGTAAACAGGTCCAAAAACAAACCGAAGTTTGACATTTTGAGGGAGACTTATATTGCCAGAAATATTTGAAAATTTGTTGTTCTCAAAATCCCTGCAGATCCAAGAAAGATAAACTATTAATATATATAAGAAACTATCACATGCTGGAAACTAAAGCCTGGCCTTACAAGCAGACATCTTATCTAAAAAACACACCAAGAAATACATAAAACATGTGTGACTTTTATATAGAGCAACAGATTCTTAAAAGAAGAATGTATCAAGAATACATTTTTCATTTGTATTTAAACCAGTATAAGACTTCCATAAAGTAGAAAGGTAAAAGCATCATTGAGGTCTTACAAGATAAGACTTTCTGATCCACTAATAGTCCTCCTTTGCCAAATAGTTGATGGAACAGACCCACTCAGGGAATTGTTTGCAAGTGACCTGCCATCAAAACATGGCCAAGTTATTATCATACTACAAAGTTTAGTTATGTTGCATCACCATCACCTTCAACAAGCAAACATGGTGCCAAAACGATCATTGCAATATAAGAAATTGAGTTTGTTTTTTTTAATGATCAATGTTTAAGGAACCTTAAAACAAAACAAAAAAAAAGAGCTAGTGGGATAACTCTGACAACTTCTGAAGGCATGGAAGACTGGAAAAATAGTTAGGTATTGTTCCTTTAAGATTATTGATGGATAAATCTCTACAAAAATCATAAATATAAAGTGTCAACATGTGAGTGAATCACAAGTAATAGATTCTAGTAACTAAGATATTTGAGTGATTATATTAAAAAAATAGTTGATTTTTTCTCTAACAAAGTTTAATATCAATATACTTACAGACAATAGAACATTAACAAGAAAGAAAACTTACACTGTTGTCATGTTCTCAAAAAGCTTACCTGAAGGTATTGACCCATTTAAACAATTTAAATCTAGGTCTCTGAAAGTAATCTAAAATTTCCCTTTAAATGGAAAGGTCACTAGCAATATATAATGAT
Source organism: Erythroxylum suave (assembly GCA_027563595.1). Lineage (NCBI taxonomy): Eukaryota > Viridiplantae > Streptophyta > Magnoliopsida > Malpighiales > Erythroxylaceae > Erythroxylum > Erythroxylum suave. The sequence goes on along the minus strand of JAOSBN010125211.1, from coordinate 26,883 downwards.
AGAAATAAAGAAGTTGAATAAACCAATTCCCTTATTTCAAATTAATGAGACAAAAAAGTTAGTCAAATAGATGAAGGTCTTGTTTGGCAATCAGCTGATAGAATCAGCTGATTTGACCAGCGGATTGTATTAGCTGTTTGTTAGAGATGTTTGGTAAAATTAGCTGTTTAGTATTAGCTGTTTATGTGTAAAATGACTTATGAGGACATAACTTATAAAAGTGAGCTCGTCTTATTTTACTCTAGTATTGGTAGGTGAACTCGTACATGTCAAATCCTCTCTTCTAATGATATCCAACTTATGTTATTAAATTTTATTTAGATATTTATATAAGATTTACGTAAATATGTGAATGATATTTAATAGAATATGATAAAAACGTCATAATTGAAATAGAAGATCTAATTCTGAACTCAGAGAAATACATTAGTGCACCAATTTCCATCCCGTTAAGATTAAAAGCTTTTGATATGAAACTTTAATTTATCCATAGAATCTCATTTAAGAAGTTTTTATTATAAATTATAAAAATCTTAAGCTTTAAACTTTTTTATTTCAATTCTTAATTTTCTGGTTAAATTTATTTTAATAAGTTCATTAATTATGTTTTATTTAATAATTTTTAATTAAATTTTAAATTTTTTGATATTTCTTTAAATTTATTCGTTGCACATAGATATATCAAATTTTGCCCATATTTTCGAAATAAAGTTGGATCTTCCATGAACTTAGAGTGCCAGGATTCGTAATGGAGGCATTCCTACCACATGACTACAGAAAGTTGTCAAATTAGTGGTCAAAAAACTCACGGACCAATTGGTGGAGGCCATATTGAGAGGTGGTAGGAGGCAAACACCTCAAGAAAGCACGAACAAGTTGTCCTACAATAGTTGACGTTTGGGAATGAAGGGTACTTATGTCATTTGTTCAATCAGCTGATTGGGTTCAATCAGCTGATTACCAAATACTAAAATAGCTAGTCAATGAGGTCAACCAGCTAAGTTTATTCAATCAACTGTTTTTGTAGCTAATCAGCTATCAACCAAACATGGTCGAACTTACAAATAGCCAAGGTTAGGAATCTTACTAAAGTTAGGCATTAGACCTTGCAAGTTACAGTTCTGCAAACTCTTTAAAATCCCAACAAAAGTATAGAGATACCTTAACAATCTATGCAAAGAAAGTAAGGAAAAAAGAAACAAGGAATAATAGAAGATATCACTTCTGCTTAAAACAGAAATAGATTTTGTGCTCCAAAAGGGAAAGTAATATGACTAAAAAAGAAAATTTTCAAATCAAACCTCATAATCTTTATGCTGTATTATGTCGTTATAACTTCTGACATATGAACATGCATAGCAATATTTTTTCCTATTTCAGTACTCAATGCACTGAAACTGTGTTTATCTCAACTTTTAATATTGAAAGAGAGTAAAGAGAGATTGACAACTTTCTTCCAAAATCATCAATTCCTACAAGTGCATAATTCAACAATTTTGATAGTTGTCTGCACCATATTGAACACTCCCAATAACAGCTTAGCAGCTCCAAATTGCATTTTGTACTTACAACTTCAACAACTTCGTCATATTGCCATAAGAATCAAGAATTGTGTCATCATCAAAGTTGTTGTTATCAAGTTGGCTGCAAAGAAAGAAACAAGAAAAGGCAGGTTTAATCATGAGAACCAGTGACCACTTGTGGATCCCGTAAAGAGTGTTGCCACTGACAAGGTAAGTTCCAGAAAAACTACACAGATGTCAATAGATTCAATAAAAATACACAAGAAATGTGGAGAAAAACTGTAGTTACATAAAACAATAAGCAATCATGAAATAACAAAGAAAGAAAGATCCAATCTTTGAGAAAGATATAACTTGTGGCTAACATTTCTCTGAGAAGCTAGACATAAATTAAAGACTAAAACTTTAAAGGATATAATCCCATTTTCATTAACATTGTGGAGAAAAAAGGATCATGCAGGAAGTGGATCATGTAGCTTCTTCGATCTTTAAGGAATAGATGAGACAGAAAAGTAGGTGAACAATGAAGGAGAAATCTTACTAACAAAGAAAGCAGAGTATTGGGAAATAACAATGAACAATACTCACAGATCGAGCATTTCTTCTCCCTCACCAAAGTTGAAAGCGATCTCTTCTAGTGGAAAGCTTGTCATCTAGTGGAACATAGACACGTGCATCATCCTAAGAAAAAGAAAAACAAAAATATTAGGATATTACAGAGAGAAACAAAACCTAACCTATGCATAGAGTTAGTTTTGTAATAAGTTGAAAAAATCTCTAATTGACCCAGCATCGTTCAAAGCCACAAAAGAAGTGAGCAAAAACTGTAATTAGGGAGAGGAAGAAAGGGCTTTGTAAATATGTTTAAGGTCGAACCTTGGAGAGTTTCGGTATAGCAAGAGTTTCATGGCTCTAAGGAATAAATTGGGGCTGTTTGATGATGGGAATAAACTGGGACCATTAGATTTGGAGACATAGAATACCTGATATATATTTTTGTATGTCAGGTCATAGGTTCTCATGGGATGTGACTAGATATAACAATTCATTTACCATAAAACTTGTTATAAAAGAAAGATTAAAATAAATGTCTCACAGGCATGTAATGTTAAGCGACACATGTGAGAATTAAAATAAACGCCTCACAATTATGATATGTTAAGTCACACATGTGAGACATAGTTTAAAATTTATGGATTATCTCCCAATACTTTAGGTCGTTGTTTTATTGAGATAAAAATTAAGTGCCTAATGTTAGACCTTTAAACTTGGGAGCACCTCTCAGCGACCTTCAGAAGGAGCCTTAGGGGGAACGTTCGCTGGATTCGCGCATGAGGGAGGCATGTGAAAACTCTAAGGAAAACGTGGGTGAGTGGGATCAGACTTGGTGCGAATTTTGGTAGAATCTCAAACCTCGTGGAAGTTGACTCGACCCAGGCTAAAGTCTTGACAGACTAAGGACTTAGCACAAGCTCGGATGGATAGACAATGACTAACAGACTTGTTATGGGAAGCGTTGGCTCAGGCTAGGGTGCTACGCAGGCTTCGGCGAGATCACATTGCATCATCAACGGATAAAGATTGTGGAGAGATCTTAGATGATGTGGCGATGACAAAGAATTAGAGTTATAGCAGGATTCAACATCTAAAGATAGTACAAATCTTCGCGGATAAGGATGCTAGTTTCCTAGTGGAATGTAAACTTTATCTTTTTGTTATCTTGTAGATTTTATCTTATCAGTTAGAGTCCTATTTGGATGGGGGTGTCGTCCAATTGGTTCGTGTGGTGTAATCTGATAGAGATAGACGTGATCTTAGCTCGATCCTAGGTAGATCAGTTTGAGTGGGATTAGGTAGTTTAGATTATGTGGGATTCTGAATGTAACTTGACTTCCAAGTCAAGAGGCCTATATATAGCTCATTCGAGCTTTGCTCTCAACTCACTTCAGAGAGAGAGCGTTCCTTGTATTCTTTTAAGAGAAAGTAATATAAAGGTTGGTTTAAGCCGTATCTCTGTGAGTTCAAGTTGTCTTTACTTTCTTATTGCTTTCTTAAGCATTGTTTCTTCGAGTGCATGAGTGAAACACTTCGAGGGTTTGTTGAGAGCTGAGTCTTGCTTAAAGCGGGCTAAGTGAGACTGCCATACAAGGGTGTTGGCAATATAATTCGGGAAAAGTTCAAGTCCCAAGGAGACCTTTGTATTAACTGGGATCAAAGTCTAATTTCGAGATGGCTGTAGGCAACTTGACAGAATGAGTGTCTAGGGTAGAGGCGCTCATTGGGCCTTTTCCTCAAGGGGAGGAAGAGGTCACATCTCACAATGCTCGGTTCGAGATGTTGGAGGCACGGACCCAATAATTGCAACAATAGTTGGCAGAATTGTTGAAAGCACATGAGGAGGCCCAGTTAGAGATCACTGTGCTAAGGCGTGCTGTTGCAACACTAGATGTCGGTCGTGCGGAAGCTCAACACCAAAACCTTCAGTGGTGAAGGTATGAGAACCTAAGGTGTTTGATGGCGTGTGGGATGCCAAGGTACTTGAGCATTTCTTATAGGATATTGAGCAATACTTTGCGACTGCAAGGGTGCCCGATACTGAGAAGGTCAGTGTGACGGCTATGTACTTGGATGAGGATGCCAAGCTCTAGTGGAGGACGAGGACCTCTACGGAGATCAGTGCGGGTCTAACTACTATAAATATATGGGAATTCATGAAGGAGTTGAAGGATCAATTTCTTCCGTTGAATACTTTATGGCTTGCGAGGGATTCCTTGAAGAAACTAAAACAAGAAGGTTCAGTAAGAGACTATGTTAAGTCTTTTAGCTCTGTGTTAGTTGATATTGATAACATGTCAAACGAAGGCAAGCTCTTCAACTTTTTGTCCGGGTTACAACTGTGGGCGTAAATGGAGTTGCAAAGGCAAAATATGAAGGACGTGGTCGGTGCAATTGCGGCCACTGATGCTTTGGTAGACTTTCGAGCAGCGAAGGAAACCAAGGAAAACTCCTCTAATTCTTCGAAGGACAATGGCCATGCTCAACATGAGAATATCGAGGGGAAGAAGAAGAAGAAATCCAAAAAAGGAGACTTCGGCGGGAAAAGCAAGCAAGATAGTGGCTCGGAGAGTGGGGAGACGTCCTCTAGAAAGGACAAGATTGCTTGTTATCTATGTAGGGGACCACATTATGCGAGAGAGTGTTCGAGGAAAGAGAAGCTAAACGCCCTGATAGCCAAAGAAGAGAAAGGATCTTCGGAGGAGGCGGCGATAAATCCGATTATATTGTTGAATGCAGTTAGCAAAGAACCTAATCCTTATGATAAACTAATGTATGTGGGAATACAGGTCAATGGGATAGAGGTGACTGCGTTGATAGATACGGGTGTGTCACATTCCTTCATGGCGGAAAGGATGGTGCGCAAGTTGGGGCTTAAAGTGTCTACGACCTCGATAAAGTATAAAGTCAAGAACCCCTACGGGTAAGGCACAAGCGGTGAGGGGAGATGCTTACAACGTCCCAGTGAACATAGGGAGTTGGGGTGTCAAGATGAATTGCCTGGTCGTACGACTTGATGATTTCGAAATGATATTGGGGATGGACTTCCTTAAGGCAACAAAGATGGTGCTGTACCCAAGTTTGGGAGGTAATGGTTATGCAAGACGAAAACTCTTTCTTTGTTAATTGTTGTAGATTCGTTGGTGGTACGAAGGAGACTACAGCACCGGTAGCACAAGTGTTGGCTATGATCCTTGAAAAGGAGCCAAACTATGCTCAAGGAAGCCCGAAACAAAAGGTGGTTAAGGAGCATATCGTTGCCAAGATCACAGAGGATCAAAGTGACGGAGAAAGCTCAGCGGATGGAGCTCTTCTCAGCATGTCTCTGGTGGGAGAGGTGAACCTTGAGAAGGCGAGTCTAAGTGGAGGCAAAGATAACCCCGATGGATTGGGAAATGGTACATGGATAAAGTGTCAATTGATGTGAAGGCTTACTACAGTCTTTAAGAGCTAACTGAGGAGTCTCTGAAGAAACCACTAATTCGACGAGGGCATCGAATCCATCTGGTGGGGGTGGTTTGTTAGACCTCTAAACTTTGGAGCATCTCTCAACGACCTTCAGGAGGAGCCTTAAGGGGGAGGTTCACTGGATTCACGTATGAGGGAGGCATGCGAAAACTCTAAGGCAAACGTGGGTGAGTGGGATCATACTTGGTGCGAATTTTGGTAGAGTCTCGAACCTCGTGGAGATCGACTCGACCTAGGCTAAGGTCTTGATGGAATAAGAACTTAGCATAAGCTCAGATGGATAGACCACGACTAATGGACTCGTTGTAGGAAGCGTTGGCTCAGGCTAGGGTGCTACGCGGGCTTTGACGAGATCACATTGCATCATCAACGGATAGAGATTGTGGAGAGATCTTAGATGATGTGGCGATGACAAAGAATTAGAGTTACAGTGGGATTCAACATCTGAAGATAGTACAAATCTTTGCGAATAAGGATGCTAGTTTCCTAGTGGAATATAAACTCTATCTTTTTGTTATCTTGTAGATTCTATCTTATCAGTTAGAGTCCTATTTGGATAGGGGTGTCATCCAATTAGTCCATGTGGTGTAATATGATAGAGATAGATGTGATCTTATCTCGATCCTAGGTAGATCAGTTTGAGTGGGATTAGGTAGTTCAGATTATGTGGGATTTTGAATGTAACTTGACTTCCAAGTCAAGAGGCCTATATATAGCTCATTCGATCTTTGCACTGAACTCATTTCAGAGAGAGAGCATTCCTTGTATTCTTTTAAGGGAAAGTAATATAAAGGTTGGTTCAAGCCGTATCTTTGTGGATTCAAGTTGTCTTTACTTTCTTATTGCTTTCTTAAGCACTGTTTCTTTGAGTGCGTGAGTGAAATACTCCGAGGGTTTGTTGAGGGCTGAGTCTTGCTTAAAGCGGGTTAAGTGAGACTGCTGTACAAGGGTGTTGGCGATAGAATTCGGGAAAAGTTCGAGTCCCAAGGAGACCTTTGTATCTCCTAATATGGTATTAAATATATACTAACTAGACACGCTTCTACTCTCACTTTGTGTGTGGTCATTATAATCTAAGAATCCACTAAACCGTTCACCATCTTCCCTGGAAGGTTTGAATGTTAATTCTATTATAAGCTATCCTCTTGTTTTTTGATTCTCTGGGTCATTAAGCGCCTAATATGGTATTGAATATATACTCAATAGACATGCTTCTACTCTCACTTTGTGTGTGGTCACTACAATCTAAAAATCCACTAAACCTTTAACCTTCTTCCTTGAAAGGTTTGAGCATTAATTCTAACACAAGCATTCATCTTGGTTGTTTGTTCTCTAGGTCATTTACCGCTCTTTTAGCTATTTTTGGAACCTCAAACTCCACAAGTGCATGTAAATTGAAAATAAATAATCATGAGAAATTTGCAAGTTATAGCATACATAATGTGTCTTTAACTTACTATGAACTAATAAGAAATCACTTTTAGAGTGGGACGAATTGGATTCTTACAGATGACATATTCTGATGGTTTTCACATTGCTCAAGAAAGGAATATATGAGTAAGCAACAAAAACAACATGTTAACAAACAAAGTCGCTGGGAAAGAAACTTAAACTTCCAACCACTTTGAGTATTTTTCTCGAGGTTTTGGTGAGAGCTATCTTCAGGACGTTCTCCATAACAACTATATAAGACTGCAAGTCTTCTCTATCTTTTTCTGTGAAAGGAATCTTACGTGTTACCTTCTTGCCATCTTCACTTAAAACCTGAAATAAAAGAAATAACAAATCAAATTTGTTTTGAGAATGCTAAAAAGTTTAATAACTCTGGCTTTTGTTGTAGGAAAGTTGTGAAATTATTGTTAGCTAAAGAACTTACAAGCTTGGAAGAAGATTAGAATGCCTGAGTAAGCAACTAATTGTTATTAGTCAGAGACTTCATTTTCTTTGCGGAGGCAATAACAGACATAGGAACTGTGGTAGAGGCCCAACAAAATTACAGAGTTCTTAGACAACTTGAATTCACAAAAAAGTGAACAAATTTGACACTTTTGATTGCTTTATGTTTGTTGTACTACAAGCTAAGCCAACAAAAAGGAATCATCTAATGGAATGTAGAACTAAGAAAAAAAAGAAAGGTATATGTTACCTTTTCCCAATCATAAACCTGTAGCCGAAGAACTTGAGAGTTAGGGCCTTTGCAGTCTTCATTTCACAGGTGTGACTTATCATGTCATACCCGTGAGGCATTTCTAGTTATCTACTGGATGGCAATTATGGAACTATTGTATGTCATGGGTGTAACATGTTAAGTCACATCCATGCACCATGGTCACAAGTGTGACATGTTGAGTGCGACACGAGAGTGACATGTTATGTCACACTCGTAAGAATTGTGCGAGAGTTAGCAATAAAGGGAAGAATCCAACCATTAATTAAATGGACTGTGGGATGGGTCCATTCCATTCCATTGAATGTAATTTGTAATTTATAAGGTGATCAAAGAAGGACCGTTTTGACCAGAATTAATTATTATAACCAATAAGCTTAAATTGATATGCTTTCCCTAGTTAGTTCCAAAAATATATGGAAGCTAAGCCAAGATTCAAGGAGAAATAGAGTCCCCGCTTAGGCCTTCTAAAGTTCAAATCTTAATAGTTAATTATTTTTCTTATGGAATCATTAATTTATATATGCATTTAAGGGGTCTACTAAATTCACCTTGTTGTAATGTTGTAGCATTGCTGAACAAAACAATACATTTAGAGACATCATTTAGATTGGGAGGCTAAGTGCCGAAGCAAAGTATTCTCTAATACATTATAAAATCAAAATTTATATTTTCTATTTAAATAAATAAAACTATATATAATAATATTTATATTTATATATTTCAATTTAGATGACAAAATAAAACCAATATAAAGTATTATTTTTAAACTTTTTGATTAATGTAACATATTATTAATTTTAATATATTAACAGTTTCTATAGTATAATTGATTGTATTGAATATATATACTAATTTTTTCTGGAAAAAAATTAAATTAAATTTATAAAATAACTTTTATATTTTTTAAATTTTATTTTAGAAGATAAAGTATTGAAATAATATTTATTATATTCAAAAGTTACTTTGAAAATTATTATATTGATAAAAACTGCTTAACCAATTTTTCTATTGATTCATTACAGAATTGTTCCAATTTGTGTCTTTTAATTCAAACAGAAATAGCCCCTGGATTCCTTTTTTTTAATTTTATTTTTAAGAAAAAGAGATTCTTCGTGATATTGAAGGGCGGATCTTAATTTATATAAGTTAATAACTTGGATTTGTGATAATTTATAAAAAATGTATGCTTGTGACAAGGAGGATACGTCACAGAAAATCTCTGAATTTTTATTAAAGATTTGTGATGATTTTGAAACTTTTTATATTAGGTAATCTAGTATCCTTATACATGAAGATAATCAATTCGGTCGTTGTGGTCGGACTCTATTATGGATTTCTGACCACATTCTCCATGGGGCCCTCTTATCTCTTCCTTCTCCGAGCTCGGGTTATAGAAGAAGGAGAAGAAGGAACCGAGAAGAAGGTATCAGCAACAACAGGGTTTATAACGGGGCAGCTTATGATGTTCATATCGATCTATTATGCGCCTCTGCATCTAGCATTAGGTAAACCCCATAGAAATCAAAAAATTGGATTATTAGATTACGAAACATAATTTTTTTTTAATTGGATCAAGTCTTCCCAATTGAATGAGTATGAGTAAAGGATCTATGGATAAGATAAATATGGAAAAGTTTATTTCTAATCGTAACTAAACCTTCCATTTTTTGTTTGCTTTGTATAGTCGAGATTGCAGCAAAATAAGTATTTAAGTATTAAAAGATGGCTTTGGTTTACTATAGTCATCGACATCTTGTTTTAACTCGGTAGAAACAAAAAGCTTTTCCTAAGGATTCTCTCAAACAGAAATAAAGAATGAAGTAACTAGAAAGATTATTAAAATCCCTCTCATGTCTAGAGGGATCATCTAGAAAGCGCGTTATCAACAAATTCCTAAAATTTTAGGTGGGATGGGCATTGTAATTATTTCGACTTCTCGGGGTACAATGACAGACTGAGAAGCTCGCCTAGAAAGAATCGGTGGAGAAATCTTGTGTTATATATGGTAATCTTTCTGATATACGATTTTGATACGGATTTCCTATTTGTAAAAAAAGAAAAAGAACAAGTTTCTAATAGCATTCCTCCTACATTCCCTTAGTAGATCCTTAAAGACGTTTTTTAAAATAGAATGAAAGAGCAAAAATGGGTTCAGGAAGGCTTAATTACTGAACCACTTTCCTATAGTATTCTCCAGATTTGTTTAGATAAGAAAGATCTGGTTTTAGATTATGTTTTAGGAAAGATCCAACGTAGTTTTTTTCAACTTGAACATTCCTTTCATTTCATAGGGATACATGGCAAGATTTCAAAATGAAAAATAAATTCATTTTCTTCAAAAGCTTCGACTCTCACATAAAGTTCTTGTTTCGGCAATTCAAAAGTAGGAGAAGTTTTTTTACTAATGAACCGATATTCAAAATCATGCCACTCTTCATCCCTTTCTTGATTAAAGAGTTGTCCAAGGAATCTTTTGATTCGGAATCATAGGAGGATAGGTAGATGTCATGGATGATGAATTGCTTTCTTTTTCTATCTATACTATGTTTATTACTCTATTTTTCTTAGTAACGTCTATAACTATAATTTATAATGATTGATAAAATGATAATGATTGATAAAGTAAATTTCCAACTTTTAAGCTTTATGATATTATTTTATCTTTTTATTATTTTGAATAATTCATGTGAAAATTTTAAGTTTGTGTGTTTGTCCGTGAGTATATATATTATGTCTTATATTTTATTAACCCATCATAAATGTGGTCATAAATGTTGGAAGAGAACAAGGCACGAGTCACGGCTGTGACTATTTAAGTCACATGCGTGACAGGCGTAAGAATAATATACTTAATAAGTCACAGGTCTCACGGGTGTGACCTAAGATGTCATGTCCGTGAGTATATATTATCTTCGTCCTTAGTAGATGGTAGGCCATCCTAAAACATGGTCATAATCATAATGTAGGAAGAGAACCAAAGAGGCATGAGTCACGATTATGACTATCTAAGTCACAGGTGTGACAGGCACAGGGAAGAACACAGATCATTGATGAAATGGACAGTGAGATGGAATTTCGTGGTCATCCATCCCATTCGTCCTTAGTATATATATACTTAATTAGGTTTATCCGGCCGAATAGACACGTCGTTGCCGTCTTTCTGGGCAATTTATGAAGAATGAGAAAGGGAAGGCTAGAAATTTGAGAGAGTAAGGGAAAGAAAGGGTTTTCTGAGAGCGTTAATGGTGGAACTTTCCAGAGTTTCATTAAATGAATACCATTTCATGGAAGAGTGAGTAATCGGTGACAAGAAGAGGAGGATGACCCCAATTCAATGAAGTTAAACTGAAACTGGAGCCATAAGATGAATTGGACATTTGGATGACTTCCAAAGTTTCATTAAATGAAGACCATTTGATGGGAAGAGTTATTAATTAGTGACAGGAAGTAGAAAGAGGAGGACGACCTCAATTAAATGAAGTTTAAACTGAAACTTAAGCCATCAGATGAATTGGACGGTTAGAGGATAATCATGCCTGTTAATACGTATGGTCTCACAGGTGTGACTTATTTTAATTGTTTTTTTTATAGTGAAATTTTGTAGTTGAAAATTATTACTATCTATTTGAAAATCATGTTGTACATTCATGCTTAGTAGGTAAGACCACAAGTATATGAGCCATTAGATGAATTGGACAGTTGGATAATAATTATGCTTATATAAAATACTTAACAATACTTGTGGTCTCACAGGTGTGACTTGTTAAGTCACACCCTTGAGGTATTTTAATTTTTTTATGTTGAAATTTTGTAGTTGAAATTATTGCTATTTGTTTAAAAATTATGTTGCACGTCGAGCTTAGTATATGGTAAGTTAGTGAAATTTTTTTTAAAATATAATATAAATTTAAGTTAATAAATTTTAATTAAAATTATGACATTAAAAAACTAATTAAAACATTATAAAACATTAAAAAATAAATTTTAATAAGAAATTAAAGATTAAAGCCAATCAATTTTCTTTAGAAAGAAGACGAAAAATATTATTAATATTCACAGAGTGCCTTTGGGAAGGATTTTTAAGTGTTTTAATAATTCTTAAATTTAAATTATAAAATATCTAAAAATTTTGTATCACTAGAAAAAGATGCCCATTGTGTGTAATTATAATATTAATTAGTTTAACAAGAGTGTTATTTAATTGTTGATCAATAATATTAAATATTTTTTGATAAAAAGTATTAAATATAATGAAATTTATAGGTATCTTAACATTAATAAAGAAATATACTTCTCAATTTCTACTATATGTGAAATTTTCCATTATTATAATTTTTGGAGTGAAGGTTGATGTAAAATTATAAAATATATAGATATATTGAAGGATTATTTTGCAATTCTAAAAAAATTTATGGTCTATTTCATAAAATTAAAAAATTATATGAAACGGTACGCAGTATTGACCGATACCGGTATAATACCATACCAAAACTGTTAGAGTAGTGCTCTAAAGGCAATCGCCTTTAGCACTTTCATACTGAATTTATTTTGATTAATAAAGTGAAAGACATTTTTCATTAATTTGATATTCGTTTATAAATGAATTAATATTGATCTTAAATCGAATTAATGAAGTCTATGATACAAAACATGGCATGAAGGAAATCATGATGAGATCGTGATAATGAGATTCCTTTCATGTGCAATTATATTAGTATCTAGATAATCCCTAGCCATAAGATTAATAAGATAAGACATTATTAATCTAGATAAACTAGCACATGTTATACTTCTTGATTTGATCAAACAGTGGATCTCACAAACTATAAACATGAGATATTTAGAGTTAACAAATGGATGCTTACTAAGAGTAGTAAGTACATCGAATGATCCAGAATGAGATTATCGTATGGATGATAAATCAAATGTTAATGACTAATTTCATCATAGCAATGATGCAAATATCCTTAGACCTGAGGTACTCAAGGATATCTTGGATACCAATCCTGTGCTTTGACATTATTCCTTGTTACCTCAAGACGAGGTTGCTCTTAGGATGGTGATTAGGTACAACTAATGGTATTCGAAGGTAATTGAGTAGTTGATAAAGGATTCACCATTCCTAAAAGTAGGAGATGATACCACAACCTCTTGTCGGGATCATTACTCAGGATTCTTTGACCAGAGCAAATATGTGTCATGAAGAGAGTCTTTAATGACATATAGAGTAATGATATCCCAGGACAAGAACTAACACTACTTGGAGTAGAGATGACGTAGTCAGTCTAGTGAAAGTTGAGACATAGCCCATGTCTTCATGACACATAGAGTAATGATATCCCAGGACAAGAACTAACACTACTTGGAGTAGAGATGACGTAGTCAGTCTAGTGAAAGTTGAGACATAGCCCATACTCTGAACGAAGTGGGATATAGTATGGTGAAAGGAAGAATTGCACGGTAATTGTTTATAGAAAGCTTCATAAGTTGGATAATTAACTATTGAAGAGTTTGTGTGTTAATCCACTTATATTATGACAAATTGGTATCATGAAATTCATGCTTTGTTTGAATTAAGAGTTAATTCAAGTGCTTAAAATAACCGGGAACATAAGGGTCATATGCATAAAAGGTCAGATGAAAAGAGTGGTATGACCAAATTAAGTAGGCCACATTCGTGATATAGGGCACTTTCATAAGTTGGATAATTAACCATCAAAGAGTTTATGTGTTAATCCACTTATATTTTGACAAACTGGCATCATGAAACCTTCATGCTTTGTTTGAATTAAGAGTTAATTCAAGTGCTTAAAATAACCAAAAATTTAAGGGTCATATGCATAAAAGGTCAGACGAAAAGAGTGGTATTACCCAATTAAGTAGGCCACATTCGTGATATAGGGCACGAATGAGTACATCAGTGAGTTCTTCACTTACATAGATAAGGTTTTTACCACTTTTTACACATATAAGTGAGAGATAAGGGCTCTCACTCTAGAAGAGTTCTAGAGTGAGAGAGAGGTATCAAGAGTCTTGTTCTTGCTTTTTATGAAATTGTTACATAAATCAAAGTGCATGCAACAAGATTCTTGATCTATCTTCTATCATCTTGAGCATCTACTAGAACTCATCTAGTTTGGTTCTCAATTCTCCCTTACACATTGTTTCTTCATCTTCGTTGCGTGTTCTTGGGTGATCAAGGAAAGGTTTGGTGTTTGCAACAACCCAAACAAGGAGAAGAAACAAGAAAGGAGGAGATACAAAAGGTAAAAGTTTTATATTTCATGTTATTTTACATATCCATCCATGTATGTAGATTTGTTTGTTCTGAGGTTATCATGGTGTCGAAATTTATTTCGGGGTTGTCATGGTGTCGGATTCAAGATTTTGACGCTTCCTCTATGCACTCATACATGTGATGTGTGCATCTATGGCAAACCCAATAAAAACTAAATTCAATACTAGTACTAATATGGTATTATCAAAAAACCGAACCTTGTTGGACATGTTAAGGTCAATGATGAGCTTAGTAGATCTACCAAAATGCTTTTGGGGTTATGCACTCGAGACTGTTGTTTATGTGACAAACAAAGTCCCTTATAAGGCAGCTGAAGTTACTTCATATGAGATAGGGACTAACAAAAGGCCCTATCTTTCTCATATGAAAGTCTGGGATTATCCAGTTTATGTGAAGCAGATTTAATCAAATAAGCTTGAAGCAAAATCTGATAAATGTCTATTTATAGGATATCCTAAGGAAACAATTGGATATTAATTCTATAATACTTTAGAGAAATTTTTTTTATCTCAAAGCATGTTGTATTTTTAGAGAAAGAGTTTCTTATAAGAGAAGACAGTGAAAGCAAAGTTGAACTTGATGAAGTTCATGATGTTCTAAAAGACGCAGATCAACTGCCCGAATCCAAAATTGTTGTCCACAGAAATAAGACAATAGTTAAACCTACTGACACACAAAATATTTGTAGGTCAAGTGGGATACACAATGTTCAAGAGAGATATGGATTTCTCGTAAGTGAACAAAATGACGTATTGCTCATAGAGAATGATGAGCCTACAACCTATGAAGAGGTTTTGAAGAGTTCATAATCTGAAAAATGGGTTTAAGCCATAAAGTCTGAAATGGATTCCATGTATAGACTTTGGTTGACCTATCGAAGGGTTAAAACCAATAGCGTACAAGTGGATTTTTAAGAAGAAAACCAATATAGAAGGTAATGTGATTACCTATAAAGTGAGGTTACTTACTAAAGGCTATCATCAAAGACAAGGAGTTAACTATGACAAGATATTTAACCATGTAGCTATAGTTAAATCCATTAGAATACTCTTAGTCATTGCTACTTATTATGATTATGAAATATGGCAAATAGATTTGAAGATGACTTTCGTGAATGGAAATCTAAGTGAGGATGTATACATGATACAACCCAAGGGCTTGGTATCTAGAGATGGCAGAAGGGTATGCAAGCTTCAAAAATCTATTTATGGATTAAAGCAAGCATCAAGGAGTTGGAACATCTGATTTGATGAGATAATTAAAGAATTTAGATTCCCACAAAATCCTGATAAACCTTGTGTGTACAAGAAGGTTAGTGGGAGTGCCATTATATTCTTTATGTTACATGTGGATAACATATTACTAATAGGAAATGATATCTCAAGTTTGCAATCAGTCAAAGTTTGGTTGTCTTGAAATTGTTCCATGAAAGACCTTGGAGGAGCAACTTATATATTGGTAATAAAGATCTATAAAGATAGATCAAGGAAGTTGCTAGGTCTTTCACAGTCAACATGCATTGACAAAGTGCTAAATGGGTTTAGCATGGAGCAGTCTAAGAGAAGGTTTCTTCCCATGACTCATGGGCTAAAACTCTCGAAATATATGTGTCCGAAGACTCAAGATGAGATGACTTGCATGAGCATAATCCTGTTTGTTTCGGTAGTAGAATCAATCATGTATGCTATGTTATGTGCAAGTCCCGATATATCATATGCTCTAAATGTTAGTAGATATCAATCGGATCTTGGTGAGGGTCACTGGGTGGCTATCAAGAATATCCTAAAGTACTTGAGAAAGACTAAAAATGTATTCTTAACATATGGAAATGGAGATATCGTAGTGAGCGAGCATATGGATGCCAGTTTTCAATCTGACCAGGATGACTCCAAATCCCAGTTAGGATATGTTTTCACACTAAATGGTGGAGCAGTCAGTTGGAAGAGTTCCAAGCAAAAGACAACTGCAGATTCAATGACTGCATCAAAGTATATTGCAGCTATGGAAGCAGCGAAAGAAGCTGTTTGGATCAAAAAGTTTGTTATGGAACTTAGAGTGGTTCCGAGAATAATAGACCGAATACTATTGCACTGTGACAACAATGGGGCTATTGCTCAAGCCAAGGAACCAAGGTCTCATCAAATGTTTAAGCACGTGCTCAGGAGATATCACCTTATTAGGGAGATAATTGATAGAGGTGATGTAAAGATTAAGAGAGTGCCCACAGACTAGAACATCGTTGATCCTTTGAGTAAGCCACTTTCACAAATAAAATTTGATTCTTGTGTACTTGCCGATGGTATTAGATACAAAGGCGATTGAATTTAGTGCAAGTGCGAGATTGTTAGAGTAGTGCTTTAAAGCAATCACCTTTAGCACTTTTGTACTAAATTTATTTTTATTAATAAAGCGAAATACATTTTTCATTAATTTGATATTCCTTTATATATGAATTGATATTGACCTTAAATCGAATTAATAAAGTCCATGATACAAAATATAGTATGAAGGAAATCATGATGGGATTGTAATAATGAGATTCTTTTCATGTGCAATTATATTAATATCTAAATAATCCCTAGTCATAGGATTAATAAGACAGGATATTATTAATCTAGATAGACTATTACATGTTATACTGTTTGATTTGATCAAGCAATAGATCTCATAAACTGTAAACATGAGATGTTTATAGTTAACATGTGGATGCTTACTAAGAGTAATAAGTACATCGGATAACCAGCAATGAGATTATCATATGGATGATCTATCAAATATCATTGACTAATCTAATCAGAGCAATTGTGTAAATATCCGTAGACTTGAGGTACTTAAGGATATCTTGGATACCAATCTTGTGATTTAACATCATTCCTTGTTATCTTAAGAGAGGTCGCTCTTAGGTTGGTGATTGGGTACAGCTACTAGTATTTGAAGGTAATTAGGTAGCTGATAAAGAATTCACCACTCTTAATAGAAAGAGATGATTCCTATGACCTCTTGTCAGGGTCATTACTCAGGAGTCTTCGGTTAGAGCAGCTATGTGTCATGAAAAGAGTCTTCAATGACACATAGAATAATGAGATCCTAGGATAAGAACTAACATCACTTAGACTAGATATGACCTAGTTAGTCTAGTGGGAGTTGACACATAGCTCATACTCCGAGCAAAGTGGGGTCTATTATGGTGAAAGGACGAATTGCATGGTAATTATCTATGGAAAGGTTGATAAGTTGGATAATTAACTATCGAAGAGTTCATGTGTTAATCCACTTATATTCTGGCAAATTGGCATCATGAAATCCTTCATGATTTGCTTGAATTAAAAGTTAATTCAAGTGCCTAATATAACTGGGAACCTAAGGGTCATACCTATAAAAGATCAGATAAGAAACATAGTGTGTATGGTCAAATTATGAGACACGATCGTGGTTAAAGGTGAGCCTATGCCACGATCATGATAGAAGGCACGAACGAGTACATAAGTAATTTCTTCACTTATGTACACAAGGTTTTTACCACTTCTTACTCACATAAGCGAGAGATAAGGGCTCTAAAAGAGTTCCAAAGTGAGAGAGATGTATCAAGAATCTTGTTCTTGCTTTTTATGCAATTGTTGCATAAATCAAAGTGCATGCAAAAAGATTCTTGATCTATCTTCTATCATCTTGAGCATCTATTAGAACTCGTCTAGTTTGGTGCTCAAATCACATTGTTTCTTCATCTTCTTTACGTGTTCTTGGGTGATTAAGAAAGGGTTTGGTGTTTGCAACAACCCAAAAAAGGAAAAGAAACAAGAAAGGAGGAGATACAAAGGGTAAAAGTTTTATATTTCATATTCTTTTACATATCCATACATGTATGTAGATTCTGTTTATTCTGGGGGTTGTCGTGGTGTCGGAATCTGCGCACTCATGCATGTGATGTATGCACCCAACAAAAACTAAATTCAATACAAGTACCAATACGATATTCATAACATTGCTTATTGTCCAGAGACAATTTTGCACTTATTTACGTAAAATTAATTATAAAAAGAAAGAAAATTATGCAAGACAATATTCTTGTGTCAGATAGAGCCTTCTTGTTAATATTCAACACAGTTAATGTTTCTTGGCATCTTTAGATATACCATTACCAAAACCAAAATTTGAAATTAGATTATATTGCTCAGTGCTCACTATTTAATTAAACTGACAAATTTACAAATTAAGCAACTCATATTTATAGGCAGTGGTGAACTGAGTTAGTACAGGCAGTGGTTAACTGAGTTAGTGGTGACCTTCCTTTCTAATCAACGGTTGGTAAGCACTGAGAGCAATTGCTAATTGATAAGATTCTGATCTACCATTTGTCAACATCTAATCTACAATTAGAATTTCTTTTTGATTTGTTATGATTTTTAGTTTATTTTAAGAGGGGTTTTGCATACTTACTATGGCTATAACAATGAGGATGTCAGAGAGAAATCTGAAATTAAACATATATAAATATATATATGTTGGGAAATTGAGTCGATGTCCAATTCTGATCGTAATGGAATAATTATGATTTTTCATATTTTAAATTTGCAAAAATCAAGATCATTTTAAATCTATAAAATGATTAATACATAAATTATAATAAAGCATGAATCTTAATTCATACCTTATTCCGAAACTTGATCCTTTCCATATTGTATTCAATAAACCGTTTTCGAAACTGATTCATCTCGACCACCATAACCACACAAGTGTCCAACCTCTAATAGTATTTACAAAACAGGTTGAGAAAACTCTGTAACTCTTATAGAAAGGGTTGAGTAAGAAGCGGTAGCTCCATTAGAGTTTAAGCCTATTTATGATAAGTTTAGACATTTTAGTAATTTAATTTAATTGAAATTAAAATCTAATTTCAACCAAACATTAATTAGAATTACAAATAATTCTAATTAAATATCAGTTATGCACAAATAAGATCAAATATCTCATATTGATCATTATTTATTAAATATCTTATATTTAATCATAAAGTTTCCCAAACTTTACAATTAAGCCTAACTTTATTAAAATATCTTTGCTCTCTTCAACCCTTATAAAATATAACTATAATTGATAAAACAAACACACCAAAGAGGGGGGTGAATTGTGTGTGACTTAAAAAATTTTGCAAGTTACTTTCAGTTCAAAAAGAAATGACACGAGCATGTCTATAATTAAAACAGCAGGAGCCTATTATGCGATATGATCATATTTAAACAGAAAGAGTCTGTTAAGCGATAAAAACTTTGTTAAACAACAGGAGTTACTGAATGAAAAAGTTCTATTAAAAACAATTTAAAACAGAAGGTGCCAATTAAAACTAAAAAGATCCTCTTGCAAGTTAAAAACAGAAGGAGCTTGTTATAAAATGAAGGAACCTCTTTCTAAAATAAGCACATACACAATATAATTTGAAAACTTAAAAGTTAAGAGAAGAGAGAGAATGAGGTAGTCGATTTAACTAGTTTGACTTAAAACTGAAGCCTATGTCCAGTCCTCAAGCATCCAACTTGAGTGTTTCACTATAAAAATCAAGTAGTAATTTGACGAGTCTCTTTAAGCTCACATGTACATATTTTTCAAGGTTCTTCAACCTTCTATGCTCGAAGAATATAACAAGCTTCTAAAAGCTTACAGAAGAATAAAATGTAAAATCAAAAGTAAGTTCTCGAATAACAATTTCTCTCTTGATAGAGTAATTTCACTTTCTAAGTACAATAAGAATAATATGACTCTCAAGAATATAGATGTTGTTTGAATGTTTTGAAAGTCTGTGTATGTTTTTTTTTCATAAGTGCGATTGCTCTTGTTTAAATAGTCATTTTCTTTAACTACTTGTTACTTCACTTACATATTTAATGAATTGGATGGATTTAAATCTGAATAGCTTCGATGTCATCTTTGCCAAAAATCTTCCAATAATCACGGGGATAATGGACGACTTTCATAATTAGTAGGATCCTTTCAAATAAACCATTTCTAATAAAGTAAGTTCGTAATGAAGGTTCTTGCAAGAAAGGAAGTAATTTTCCTATGATTTTATTTCCTTTAAAACAATATCATTATCTATGCAAGGAAATAAATCCAATTTGAATTTTGAAATATTGTATATTTATCATCAAAATCGTTAAATATAAACCTTAAGCTAACAATAATTCATAATTAGAATTAGATAAATTAAAACTACTTTTAATTTATCTTTAATTATCCAATTAAACAATTTATAATCATAGACCAAGGTTGATGTCTAGCAGTGCATGATGACCACTCAAATATTTAGGAATGCCAAAGTGGTTTTAACTAACCTTTCTGTACATAATTTTTTCTTATAATTTAATCATTTCATCATATGATGTTTCGATTAGACATAGATCACGTAATTAATGCCTACTCTATTTTGAATCCAATCATATTAGTTCTCTGCCTTTAACAATTGATTCAATTAGTTACATCTGTAAACTATTTACAAAATTTCATTTTATATTGGCCAAATATTTCTCAAATCAATACTAATCGAGAACAACATAACATCCTCCTTAATTACTTTATGGTGATGAATCTTATCTTAATCACTTTACTACCTCCATATAGTTCATGCTACATCTAATGACTATCGAGTCATAAGTAGTATGAAAACATAGTAATTTCTATACAAGATAACTTTAGATACCTTAAGTCAAATGATCCCTTATATAATCATCACAATGATAATTTCCATAGATATACAAGTAATGCTCCAAATGGATTTCTCATATTGGGTTTGTTCAATGAACTTATTCTCTAATAAAAACTCATATGTTTGTTTAAGTATCTTCATGTTTTAGTTTATGAGATTAACTACTTCCTTTATAAAGAAAAACATAATATATGCTAGTCTTTTTACGTTCTATTAATGTTCAATCTTAATAAAATAATGACCATGAATAATTTAGGGATAATACGCAAATGCAATATGAATCTCATAATTATAATTTCATTTGCAATGTATAATTATCTCATGGACTTTATCATATACATCTAAACATGTATAAGGTAAAGAATGCCTAAATTACATAACCAATTCGATTGGCTATAGGGCATAAACTAACAATATCCTACTTACATTAGGCCAATCGTTTAAGTATCATATACTATATCACCATATGATGATCATGTTATTGTTGGGAAAATAACTTAATAAGAGAATTCTATAAAATTCTCTACAATGATGACTTGCTTAAATCTTATAACTTTCATTTTAGTTATTATCATAATTAAAACAAGTTACCTAAATATATCCTTGGATCTTTGATGAGACCTTAGCTCCTTTTACATGCCCAATGATCATAATGTTTCACTGTACACTACTATCTTAAACAATAAAAGGAATTATATTAAGTTCACTAAAGAAATTATTAATCCATTAGATCAATTCCATCAAATGAAAAATGTATATGGCTTAATTAGAAATTATTGTTACATCGAAACCTTTCCATTCTTAAAATGAATTGTTTAAAGTAAAATAAACCTTAATTGGGATTTACTTCTAAAGTAAATATCATTATCTCTTTGAACTCAAATATCAACTCATATATAGAATAATGGATATCTTTAACACTTCACAAGTACCTGATATCTCATCGACTAAACATCTTTAGTACATTATCTATGTACTTGGAATTAGAATATGTGAACAACTTCCAATCTCTATAGATCTAATTCCCATAATTTAGATCTTACCTTTTCATATCCAATAAGAGTTGTTTTTTATACAATTATGTTTTTAACAATTGAAGATTAGAATTATCGTTCTCTGTGACCAATATGTCTTTAGATACTCCCACTGAAGAGGATAACTATACACCCATTAACCTTCTTGTAGATGTGATAAATTCAAATCATCTCTAAAACAAACCATTTGATTCATTAAAAAATTGAATTTTTAATGTCTCGTAACCTTTCAACTATACATCAAATATATCAACAAAGGCATTAGTTCCAATTAGAAGCACGGTCATGAGATTTGAACTTCTCAAATTTTAGTTTACTCCTACTACTTTATCTTGAGAACTATTTTTCTATAAGTATTCATTGAAACAAACAATTTGTTCAATAGGTTTGTAAGATTATATCTAAACTTTTGGATATCTTATAACCTTTTGTTGCCCAATTTAGTTCTAAACTTAATGGATAATATATGCTTCAACTAAGCATTACATCCTTAAATCATTAAATTTGACTCTTTCAAAGACTTAGCGCTTCATATCTAATATGAAATCTTGCTAATTGATTCAATTGAAACTATTGAAGGTAAGTTATTATACTAGGCATAGCTATAGGAAAAAATAATATTGCATCAAACAATATCTCATATTGTATTTTCCTCCTTACATAAATTCATACTATTATAGAATTTTGTTGTGAAGTTGTTCACTAGAGAATTTCATTCTTTATAGATAACCAAAAATTTAAAACTCACCACAACGTTCTTATCGAAGTGATTATGTAGTATCCTGTCTCTCAAATTGTTGAAGGATTTAAAGTGTTAGACTATTGAGTTACATAAGTGGCATCATATAGAATGAATTTGATACATTTATGACATTATTTTAGAATTGTATTCAAATGTATAATATGATCATACACTCATGAATTGTGAGTTAGACAAATTGCATTCAATTGACATAATCCAGGGTATGAAACTAAAATGAATATGATATGAATGTGTATTTCCAATGTCTTGTATTTTGGTTTACCAATAATAAGAATTGATGGATTACAATTAGCAACTTGGAAAATGCCAAGTGGCAAGACAAATTGACTTATGAAAAATTAGGATGACTATGCCTATAAATTGAGTGTCATTTGGCCTAGATAAATGAGTGATAAATGCATTAGTAATTAATTGAAAAATGGCAGCAATTATTGAGTGAAAAATGCCATTGTCAAAGAGAGACACCTAGCACCTAATGAAGAAAGCTACATCAAGGATGGTTTCTGTTGTCCTCATTCTTCCTCACCATCAAAAATTCTCACACTTCCCTAGTGTAAAGTTTTGTTTCAATGTTGTTAATTACCATTGTCTTCTTGTTATTGAAAACCAACTTATGTCCACCTTGAGTTTGTGATGAGCTTGCATGAATGGAGAGCTAGTTAACTTGATGTATTGAGGTGGAATTTGAGCTTAATAAGTAAGTAGAAATTTTATCTTTATGGTATGGATTAATAGAATCATAATGATGATTGAATGAGAATGAAATATATATGACGTTATTGATGAAATGAGTACTGGAAAATAATGCTTCAATGATATTTTCTATTTGATTTTTGATGCATGAAAGACTATAATCTATGAGTTGCCAATGGAATAATTATGATTTATTATTGGAGATGATATTGATGAGAATTGGAGTATAATTAAGGTCTAGTTGAGGTATAAATGATGGACTAATAAGAGGATGTAGTGAATTTAGTATAAAGATGATAAAATCTGGAAAACAAATGAAGGGAATGGGTAGCGAAGTTTCGGTTCACCCATGCCATGATCATGGGAGATGTATACTTGATCATAGGAAATGTTTAGAAGTGACGAAAATGCTATTTTATGTGATTCTTGAACCAACTAAGGGTAAGTTATTTTACTATGATACATTTGGACTTGATTAAGGCTTAAAATGAACCTAGTTTAATGTTGGATAAGTTGGTTAAATGTTTGGTAAGTTTAGGTTGTTTACTGATATTATAACTTAAGGAAAGGATTGTTTGATATCAATGTATCTAAATTGGAAATTTATAAGTGTTAAGGGAATGAAAGTGTTCTTATGAATACAAATGTGATCCAAAGGATAAGAATAATGCATTAGGAATGAATGAATGAGAATTAAGATATTTTATGATTATGTATAATACTAGACGAGAGTTAGTGAATGTATGGTTGATGAATTGAGCATGATCAAGTGTACTTAAGGTATTAACCTAATTGTAAACTAGCTATATATAAGTTATGATGTTTGAATGATCAAGAATTATGAATAAGGATATATACTCGAGAAAGTCAATTGAGCATGCATTATATACATTTGAATGATTGAATAATCATATGATTGATAACTTAACGATGTGTAAAATATGTGTGCATTGCATGAAGATAGATATACAAAATTGAATTTCAGCATCCAGACATTGTCGGATCGTTAAGGCAATAGCTTATCAAGAGTGTACTGTGAGTTAACCTAGATATTTACTTACTATGACTGAATTGTTTGTGATTAGCTTTTTGATATTGAACTGTTATCGATATGATTATGATAATTCCAAAAATTGATGGTCTGAGGAGTTCAATATTCGGGATTGTATTGGAAATGCTTGCTAATTGTATGTGAATATGAAATGTGAGAATAATTGAATGTGAAATGCCGAAATAAATATGACACGTGAAAACAATTAGATGTGAAGTTCTGGAAGGAACATTGATATGCATGATTAGATAAAGGAGTTGTGGCCGAACTAGTTTGAAAAAGAGCTTAAAGCTCAGAAATGTGCACAAAAAGTCACAGGCTCAGTTATTCATGAGCATGGTATCTACAATGGGTACGGGATAGTATATGAAATGGGCCCAGTATCTATAATGGGATATGGGACAGTAAATAGGCGCTCGGTCATAACAAAGCAAAAATGAATGAATTCATACGTGCATTTGCATATACACCCTTATATGTATCTTAGATTGAATTGAAACGAATTATTAAATTGTTTGAAATACAATTGAAAAGTAAACGAGGATGTGTTGTGATATAAAATGTTAACCTACCTGTTATACTTATGAAAGTATGATAAACTCAATCTACATGATAAGGTATCATGAAATGGGACGTGTTATTCAATATTGAATGATATATAATACTTGTTGAATTAAGTTATGACTTGTCTTTGTGAATCTGACATGAATGAATACATTGATGATGGTTCACTCACTGAGTTCGGAAACTCATCAAAATTGCATTGATAATTTTCAGGTTCAGAGGGATCTAGTTAGACTAATTAGAGTGTAGCTACTGCAATTGGATATGAGTTAGTGGTCGAGATTAGTTGCACCTGCACATGTCTTTAGTTATTTTTGTATCAAGAATTGTATTTCTCAACTGTTGTACAATGTATGTGTGAATTCTCAAGTGCGATTACATTTATGATTGGACATGTTTGTAAATGAAATGAGCTACAATGAATTATTGGTTACTTAAGAAATGTTTGACTTCTGAAAATTTATAATGGGTTGTTTCGATTGTTTTAACGCGTCATCCTCGTAGAGTATGTTCTCGAATAATCATCGATACATTCAGGCATATGCTCTATGAGAGTGGTATGTTACAGCTTAAGCACTCTCAACGTTTAATTTCTACTTAGATTTAAATAATTTGAATTTTTAAAATTATTTAAATCATTATTTCATTCAATACATATGATTATATCACATAAAGTTATTAAGAATCTAATGAAATATAAGTATTATCCTTTTATGAGTTGTTATCCTATATAATGCATTACATGTATAAGATTTAGCAATTCATTACCATCATCATCCTTTCACCAAAGGTTGAATCGACTATTTTTCAACTTGACAAGTTTCACAAGTTACATATCATAATCAAAAGGATAAAGATATCATTATATATAACTTTATGATTCTTGTTATGTTGATTTAACCAATATGGCATAAAAAGATAGTTTCGCTTATCCAACTTTATATTCTTGCCAATTATGTTAAGCATAAGTCTCAATTTGATCTAACACATACAAACTATTTATATAAAATTGGAGCAACTACTTTTACTCAATAACCTATTTCTTATCATTCTTTAAACATTATAATAATGTTTAATCTAAATTAAGTATCAAATACTCATAAGCACGAACTAGAAATATAAATGATCTCTATCATATCTCTTATAGGTAAGAAAAATGATGTGATCATTTTCTTCTATTGACAATTATTATCATACTATAACAAATGCCTTTAATTGATGTCCACGTTTATGCTTTTAGTAAGCTAAATTAAGTGGAACAATTTCAACAAGGTACTATACCTTTCAACTTTACTCTATGCAACCTCTTGCATCTTGCTATCATAGTGTTAACATATATCTTAGATGTTGTCACTAAAGTTTGTGAGATATTAGTCAACTCAAAATATCAATACATTTTGTAACCTATATGATTTTGAAACATCTCTAAAACTGACATCGAATCTTGAGCAGGGATTATAGCAAAATTGAATAATAGATATACAATATGTTCTATCTAACTTTGAGAACTCTTCTCAAACATATCCTATGTCCAAGAAGTTTGGTTTACTAATATCAACTATACTAAACAAGGTAATTTCACTATGAACAAAATTAAATCTAAGACAGCAAGTAATTAATTATATGCCATGATTCCTAAATAAGATTAGAACTTTAATCACGTATTTGGTTACTACCATTATTTTTTCGAAATAATAGCCCTCAATACTATTTAGAAAGATTAATCTTTCTAGTGGGCTAAGAACCCATTCAAATATAATTGATCTTAAGTTTTCTCAACAAACCATCTAAACTCAAATTAGGTAGAAAACAACTTTATTAATCATCTTATGTGACTTATAAATCCATTAGGTGACAACTTTTACCAGAACATATCTTATATGCTATTCCTAACTCTGCCTCTAAATTCATATGATCATGATTTTGCTCATCTAAATCACACAAATTGTCGGATCCCAAATCTGGAACCCAACTACTTAATCATTATCTATTCATCTTCTTGCTCTGATACCACAAATGTCGGATCCCAAATCTGGAACCCAACTACTTAATCATTATCTGTTCATC
>JAOSBN010125165.1:0-31494 GCA_027563595.1 Erythroxylum suave | reverse complement strand
TCATTAAATGGAGTTATGAACTTACCATTAAATGGTTTAATGGTTATCTTTTAATGTTAGCATGTAACCTATTAGCAGTCATTAGATTAAAGAAGAAAGATGTACATTGGATGGACCATCTTCCTTCTTTTTTCTTACAAAAACCGAAATAGGTAATTCAATTTTAGGTTATGGTCTTTTCATACAGCCATTTTAGAGATAAATGAAGAGAGTCTCATTTATTTGTTGCTTTATGATTGATTAATAAAAGAAGTGATACATTGGATGCCTCTTTCTTCTTCCATTCCATGCATACCAAATTTGAAAGTGTAAGAAAGACTTCTTGCAAGTTTTTTAGACTCTCTCTCCTTTCCATGCAAGGGTGAACTGAAATTACCAAGTGAAAGAGTCTCATTTTTTGGTTCATTTTCTTCTAAGAAAATCTCCTCCAAACATTTCTTCTCCTTTCCACCAAAGGATGTTGTTAACCTAATTTTCCTTGAAGAACAAGAGGTAAATCAAATTGGTCGAGGATACAACAACAAGGAGAAGATAGATTGCTAAAGGAAAAGATTCAAAAGCAAAGGATTTGGATACAAGAAGAAGCAGAGGATAGCGCAGTAAGGATTTAAAGCTGTAGCAAAGGAGTCGATAATACTCTTCATCTTGTTTATGTTTTTTATTATCCTTATACCATATTATGTATGGATTGGCATGATGATTTGGATTTGCTGCTTCTGCTTGAAAACTAATTTCTTAAAAGTTTTGAAAGAGACTGTTTATCAAGATATAACATGCTTTCTTTTTCTGATCCAACATCCTCAAGAGTCCAAACATGTGTACATCACTCAAGAAAACCATTTTCCATATTGGGGCGTCGTCCTCTTCACCTTGGAGTCTTAATTATGCGTTTATATAACAAAATAAGTTTAATGAGGTCTCACATAAGGTCTCGAATTATGATTCCCACGATCGTAGGAATTGGCAGCAGAAAAACTCCTATTCTCTTCTCCTCTTTGATCTCTAGCTCAATCTCCAAATTGCTTTATCTTTATTCCTAGATAAAGGTAGTCAATTCTTACCCTAGATTAACACCAAACATAAAAGAACAACAATAAATCAAAGTAAATGAAATCATACAAAATGAGTCCTAAACTACAACAATAATCAACAATTATAAAAGAAACATATGCCAATTACATATAAAACTGTATACTATTACAAACCTATCAATATCCCTACACTTAAATCTTTGCTTGTCCTCAAGCAAAATAAATACAACCAATCAATTCTATCACTTCATTTTCACAAAGATCAAAGCACACAATCTCTCAAATTCTAGCCAGCTCAAATATCAATCTAATACACATATCATTGCTACTTTTTCATTGGTGTACATAAGCAAGCACAAAAATTGACACCATTACTCAAAGATAAGTATAGATGTAAGAATGAATTTTCCTCACGATTTTCACTGATTTACTTCAAGTGTTAAATTGTTAGTGTTTCGCTCAAACTTCTTATATGAAACTACACTTCCATTGGCTTACTAATACACCAATTCTCCTCTACAATGATTGCATACATAAATAGATCAAAAGAACTCATTTAGGGTTGTAATATGGTAAGGGTTAAGGTGGGTAAAGAGAGTAAAAGGATTAAATATAAGCATTTGTAATTTAAAAACTAGATAAAACGGGATAATAATATATAACTCCAAGATATACAAATATAACTAGTACTCTGCACTTATTTATGCCACTAACTTGTTCTTCCTTTTTCTTTTCCTTTTTTTCTTCTTCTTTTCTTTACTCCTTCTTTCTTTTCTTTATGCATGGAAGAACTATAATATAAAAGAAACTATATACACTGTACTCCATAGGCAAAAATATACTCAAGTTATCTCGGTAAAAATTTTCACACGATCCCAACTAATATGTTACTTAATACTTTACTAAGGTTATGAAAGGGTAGGTTAATGGGGTTTAAGGTTTAAAAAATCTTGGGCATTTTCAAAAAACAATAGGTTAAGGCTCGACGGGGGTAGCAAGGGATAATTAAAGGTGGGTCATTTAAGTCAAGGGTTAACATAAAAAAAGGCATTCATCATCGCTATTAGTATGCATCCAACAGATTCAAACTGATTCAAAGCAAGTTCTAAAGGTAGTGACCTAAGGAAGTATCACTCAATAAAGAAACAACATGACTGTATATGAAGTCATATGGTTCAATCCTCACTTTGGGTCAAATGAAATCTCATTATGCATCTC
Organism: Erythroxylum suave; assembly: GCA_027563595.1. Taxonomy (NCBI): domain Eukaryota; kingdom Viridiplantae; phylum Streptophyta; class Magnoliopsida; order Malpighiales; family Erythroxylaceae; genus Erythroxylum; species Erythroxylum suave. Next base: position 29,245 of record JAOSBN010125165.1, on the reverse strand, counting down.
TACTTTACCTCATTGCTCAAATGTCAATTTATGAATAAGCATATGTAACCAACTACTTTTTATCACTCTATATGATTCACTTTCTGCTCAAGTAGCCTAATCTGTGTTCAAGCATGCATTCAATCTAATTCCAACTAGCATGACATAATTTCATGGCAATATTCATCATAATGATTCAAATATTGTTCCATTGCTGACACACAGTACCATTACTGACACAAAGCACTTGATATGCCCAAACGTACTTCCTATTCAACATAATGAACACAATGCAATTGAGAAAGTCGATGTCACCTCCCCAAACATAAAGATCACATTATCCTTAATCTAACAAGTTAACCACCAATTGAGGGAAAATGACATCAAACCAAATAAAAGAAATTAAAACAAACAAATGACATTAAACAAAACAAAAGAAAATGAAATCAAACCAAATAAAAGAAATTAAAATTAAACAAATGACATAAAACTAAACAAAAGAATCAAAACAAATGAAAGACATAATACACACAAATGATGTTAAGCCAAACAAAAGAAATAACAAAAATAAAAGTTTAAGGTAAGAAATGGCTTATGGAGATAATGGTGGCGACAGTGTGGGAGAAGGAGCTTTAGAGTTGTTCCTCAGGCAGAAGTTAAGGAACCTCTTATTCAAGCTTCATTGCTCCTTATGGACTTGCTGCATTTGGGTGTCAAACTCATCGAGTTAGGATGTCATATTATATTGTTCGGAGGCCATCTGGTCGAGGATTTGTTGAAATCGGTCAACCCGTATTAGTGTGCTTGGTTCTGTCTCTACTGCTTCTTCTTTTGGCTCCGAGACTGCTAAGGAGGTGGAAGGTTTGGAAATGGCTGTACTTTGCCTCTTCCTATTCCTTACTACATTATGCGCCTGAGGATTGTGGAGTTTCATAGAATGGGCCTCCATAATCTCAAAGCACCTCAAATACGATATGTCAAACATATTGTGTGGCATTGTACGCACCTCATCCATATTAAGGTTTAAAAATAAGCTATAGCAGTAAAAACATGCGACATTCTAGAATATGAACTCTTTTTATTAGCAACACTTACTGTTGGACAAAAAATTCTAAAAGATGTGTTAATTTAAACTTTTTGATCCATGTACAATTAAAAAAAACAGTTCTTTGACCGAGCATTTGTTGGTTTCAGTTTTATTAAAAAAATCAAGCACATAAATTTATGCAAGAGTGAAGTCTTGGCACTATGGATTAAAAAATTCAGAGCATTCTCAGAGTCAAAATTTTCTTCCCCTGTTAGAGTTTTCCAATAAGAATTAACGACAAAATAAATGTGATCATCTAAAATTTTCTTATTTGGTAGATCGAAAAAACACGCATGGCATTATAATCGAATTTGTAAATAGAATCGACTAACATAAACTAGATAATGTCCATTTTAGGGGTATATCGGACAGCAGTGAAAAGCTTGATGGTCATCATAGGATAGAAAGGCACATCACACTAAACAAAACTATTCCAACCTATAATGGCAGCTAGTTGTTCAATTTTTGGCCTCACTCTTATGTTTTCTAACAATTCAAAATCAAAATAACTAGGAGTGACTAATTCTCTAGCCCTAAAGTTGCGAAACGATGTACCTTCTTCTTTCTAGTGAATTGGGAATGTCCCCTAATAAGTTGTCGTTAAATCGGACTTACCTTCCCTGAAAACTTGACGGCATAGTTTGTCAATTTGTTTCTTAGCTATCATCTTCCTTGATGTCATTGTAAGAAGAAAATCTACAAAAGTGAGAGAAAGACAGTGAAATTCGTATTTTAGATAGAGAGAGCAAAATCTTACCTAAATCCTTGTGTTTTGGGAGGAGAATTTTTTAGGTTAGAGAGAGAAAGAGTGAAAATTTGAAGAATGGGTTAAAGAAGAAAAGGGCAGGGAAGTTTAAATTTCCATCCTAGATGGAATTCATATGATCTCCCACAATTCCCACGATTGTGGGCTTTCTCTCTAGAAATTCTCTCCAGAAACTTTTTGGAGAGGTTTCCTATGATCATGGGAATCAACACAATTCCCACGAATGTAGGTTTTCTCTCCAAAAACTTTCTAGAGAGGTTTCCAATGATCATAGGAATCACTTCAATTAGGAATTGGTGATTCTTCCACTTCTAAACCTTCTTCCAACGTTACATGTATTCTCTATGATCCCTAAACCTGCGAACACATCAAGATAATATCTTCAACAACAAATTCGAGATGGAAACAAATTGAAATTCAAATAACAAACAAATTGATATCAATCAAAATCAATTCAAAGATGATCATAATTGAAGAAATCAAACAATTGAATAGACAAAGACAATCAAAATAAAAGTAAACATGCTAAGTAAAGTCATTAGCTTGACCATTCTGCATTCATTCATATAAGAGTAGAAGAAAAGAAAGAGATAATGTCCCTTTCTTATGAATATGCCCCCCCATAATATAGTTTGCAACGATTCTTATGACCTTGAATGTTTCCCCATATCATTTTCAAACTCCAACGCTCTATAGGGAAACACTTGAATTTTGAAGGGTCCACTCAATCTTGACTTAAGCTTTCTAGGAAATAGTCGGTCTTGAATTGAATAAAAGTATCAAATCTCTACTCTTAAATTATTTCTTCTTGATATGACCATTATACCACCTCTTGTCCCTCTCATTGTCTAACTTGACATTTTCATAGGCATCATATCTCAACTTATCCAACTTATATAGGTATAACAACCTCTTTTCTCCCTCCAACTTCCAATCAATATCAATTTCTCGATCATCCAATAAGCTTTATGTTCTAACTCCAATGGTAAATGGCACGCCTTGCTATACACAAGTCAATATAGTGTTGTGCCTATGAGAGTTTTGAAAGCTCTTTCATAAGCCTATAATGAGTCGTCTAGCTTCAATGCCCAATCTTTTCTTGAAATCCTCGCTGTCTTCTCCAAATTCTTTTTAAGCTCTCTATTCACCACCTCCACTTAGCCATTAGTTTGGGAATGGTACGGGGTAGCCACTCTATGAAGAACATTATATCTTCTTAGAAGGTTCTCAAATGGTTTGTTGCAAAAGTGACTTCCTTTATCACTTATAATTGCTCTAGGTACCCTAAATCTAGTAAAAATCTTCTTAATATACTTCTGAACCACCTTGACATTGTTGGTTGGAGTGTGGCTGCTTCAACCCATTTGGAAACATAATCGAATCTAACTAATATAAAGGTGTTACTCTTAAAGGGTGGGAATGGTCCCAGGAAGTCCAGGCCCCATACATCAAATATCTCTATGATATATTGCCCACTCTTTGACATCTGTCGCACTCGAGCACAAAATCTGAAGCATCCTTAAATAGGGTCAACCAATAGAATCCACACTCCAAGATTCATGCAGAAGTCATATTAGCTCTATAATGCTATGCATAATGAGCTATTACATTGCATTAAGATTTCGGGCATTTCATCTTCAAGGACATACCTACAAATTAAACTATTAGCGCATATCTAATACAATACAGGCTCATCCCAAATATAATGAGAGCATTGAAATAGAAAATGTTTCCTTTTTTGATATGACAAATTAGATGGAAGAATACCACCTAAAAGGTAGATTGCAATATCTACAAACCAAGGAAGGAAAGGGTTACTACCATCATTAATGTATCGTCAGGAAATCTTTCCTTAATTTCCTCTTCCTCTTTATAATGTCCTCCTTTAAGTATCAAAAAATGATCTACTATGACATTTTTTGCTCCCTTCTTGTCTTTGATTTCAAAGTTGAACTCTTAGAGTACGAGTAGCTATCAAATGAGCCTAACGTTGGCATCCTTCTTGGTTAAAAGTTACTGTAATGCTGCATGGACTATTATCACAACAACTTGTGAGCTTAACAAATAGGAATGAAATTTTTCACAGGCAAATACAACCCCAAGTAGTTCCTTCTCAATAGTTGTATAATTCAGATGTGCTCCCATCAACGTCTTATTTGTGTAATAGATGGCATGCAACCTCTTCTCCTTCCGCTGGCCAAGTATGCAGCCCACAGCATGGTCACTTGTATGACACATAATCTCAAAAGGGAGAGACCAATCTAGCAATGTCAGAATTGTGTTATTATGAGTGCCTTCTTCAGCCCGTTCAAAGAATCTAAACAATCATTGTTGAAAATAAAAGGCACATTTTTAAGCAATAGGTGAGTCAAGGGTCTAGCAATAAGTGAAAAATCTTTAATTAACCATTTGTAGAATCCTATATGACCAAGGAAAGCTCAAATACCCTTGATGTTGGTGGGAGGTAGTAACTTTTCAATTACTTCTATCATAGCGCGATCCACTTCAATCCTCCTGTATGAAATTTTATGCCCTAATACAATTCCCTTTTGGACAATGAAATGACATTTCTCCCAATTTTAAACTAAATGAGACTTCTCACATCTTTGAAGTACTTTATCTAAGTTAAGCAAACAAGATTCAAAAGAATCCAAAAATAGAAAAATCATCCATAAATACCTCCATAAAGTTTTCATTCATGTATGCAAATATGGTCATCATGCACCTTTGAAATATGGCAGGTTCATGAAATAAACCAAAAGGCATCCTTCGGTATGTAAAAGTTCCATACAAAACCATACAAACATATGAAAGTGGTCTTCTCTTGATCTTCTAGGTATATAAATATTTGATTGTAACCTGAATATCCATTAGGAAAGCAATGAAAAGAATGACCAGCCATTCTTTTAATCATTTGGTCCACAAAAGGTAAAGGGAAATGATACTTCTTGGTGGATGAATTTAACTTCATATAATTAATGCACACTGGCCATCCTGCGATAGTCCTAGTGGAATTCTTTTCCCCTTTCTCATTCTCTATCACTATCATCCGCCCTTTTTTGGAACACACTAGAAACTAATCCACTCATTATCTGAAATAGGGTAAATAATCCCTGCATCCAACAGTTTCACAACCTCTTGCATATTTGGATTTAACCTCCTTTATCTTTTTCTCACCTTTCTACATCCTTCTTCTAGGTTAATCCCATGCATCACAACATTGGGGCTAATTCCCCTAATATCAAAATTTTGCCACCTTAGAACTCTCATCCTTTTTCTAATGATCTCCACCACTTTCTCTTCTTGCTCAAAATGTAATTCATTGGAAATAATGATAAGTAAAGTTTGGTTCTTCCCTACAAAGGTATACCTCAAATAGGAAGGTAAAGGTTTAAGCTTTAAAATGGGAGGTTTAACAGTAAAATGTGATGTAGGTGTATCGGTTCTCTCCCGTCTTTCTAACCCAACTTCATCACATAAATCATCTTCCTTCAAACTTTCATCTTTGTGTACTTCATTGACTTCATCAAATCCATCCTTAATCTCCTTCACACATTCATCTACAATGTCAATTTTCATATACACATTTCCATCCATCAGTTTCTTTAAAGATTTTGTCATATTAAACTTAACCTGTTCATCACTAATTCTCAACACAAGTTTCCTTTTATGCACATCAACTAATGCCCTACCAGTATTGATAAAGGGCCTAATTAAAATTAACGGATAATTCTTATTTGCTTAAAAATCCAACACAGAAAAATCAACGGGAATTATAAATCTATCTACTTTTACAAATACGTCTTCCACAACTCGGAATGGACTTTTTATGGATTGATCCATAGGTTGACTCAACATGGATGTTGGCTTAACTTGTCTTAGTCCCAGTTTCCTGAAAATAGACAAAGGCATCAGATTAATACTTACACGTAAATCACATAAACATTTAGAAAATTCAAAATCACCAACAACACATAGAGTAGTGAAACTCCTTAGACTTTTAATTTTGATGGTATTTGGCTTAAGATGATGGAACTACAAATTTCTGTCATCATTACCGTCTGGTTGTCTTCCCAAGTACGTTTGTGTGTGAGTATATCCTTCAAAAACTTTGCGTACTTAGGCATACACTCCAAAGCTTCCACCAATGAAAAATTTATTTATAGCTTCTTCAGTTTCTACAAAAACTTGGAAAACTAAGTGCCCACCTGATGTCGTTTTACTTTTTGCGGAGACGGGAGTTTGGGTTTGTATGGTGGTGGTGGTACATATACCTTGCCTTCTTCCTTTCTTCTTCTATCTCAGTAATTTTCTCTTTTTCATGGTTGTATTTTTTTCACACTTGGTTCTTCCATCTGCTTTCCACATTATAGTGTAATAGCTTTGAGTTTCTCCCTTGGAATGACCCCAATATTGTTTGATAAGTGACCTACACTTCGAGAGAATACAACATTAGTAAGTTAACTTACTTAAACCACTAAGTTATGGATCGATGACGTATGGTTTTTCACAATCTAGTCAAAATTTTCCTCCCATTCCCTATTGACTCTCCTCCAGGCTTGCTAACAACCTTTTATGACTTTCTTCTTGAGCTACTAGTTTGGAATCAAACATCTCCATAAACTTGTCCAACTTACTCTCCATCACTCCAATCTGATCTTACTAAAAGCCTAGTGGTTCTTATGATTTTTGTTGGCCAGCTGCATTGTTGTTACTCTAAGAAAATTTTGGGTGGTTTTTCCACCCCTAATTATATGTGTTAGAATAAGGATTATTACCTCACTATAGCTGGCCCAGATAACTTACTTGTTTAGTACCACCAGCTCCTAATAAAAAACACTCCTCTAAGTTCTGGTTGTTCTCCCCACACAGCTCATATTGTGTTTGTATCGCCTTAACTGCTGAGGTAGATGAACCTTACATGTTGTTTAGCTATTTTGTAAGAGCAGTAATCTGAACCTGCAAGTTAGCAACCGAGTCAATAGGCATCGTAACTTTCTGTTCCTTCTATCCTTGTCTGCTCCTCTCACTTGACCATATGCAGTTATTGCTTGCCAACTCCTCTAATAGATCATAAGTTACTTCCACAGTTTTCCTCATCAATGAACCTGCAGCTACTACATCGATGGTTCCTCTAATGCTCTCTTTTGCTCCATTGTAGAATGTATGAAGTAGGAACTACCTCGGAAGGTCGTGATGTGGACAGCTTCTCTATAGCTCATTAAATGTCTCCCAAGCTTCATAGAGAGATTTTCCATCGTTTTGCTAGAAAATCGTGATCTCCTTGATTGTCCTCATTGTCTTCATCAACGGAAACTACTGGGTAAGGAAGGCTTAGGCAAGTTTCTCCCAAGTTGTAACCTGTCTTTGATTTAACGAGTTATACCACGCTTTAGCTTGGTTTATCAATGTGAAGGAAATAAGCTCAACTTCACCCTATTATCAAACATTTTTCTGAATCAAAAAGTATCAAAAATCTCTTAAAAAATTTATGATGTGGGTGTTCATCCTCGTTAGATAGTTCATAAAATAGCATATTGTTCTGCAAAATATTGAGGAGTGTAGGCTTTATTTCGAAATTATTTGCCTAAACCACCGGCGTCACCACTCCTTAAGGACTAAACCTTAGCCTCATAACGTCCATCAGAGTTCTCTTTGGTCCTCCTTGCTCTCCTTCTTCTACCATATCTTGATTTGAAAATTTTTAACACTTTGCCCTTCTTATTTCTCTTTCATGCTTCTTAATGTCGTGAAATTCATCTTCTATAACTTCTTTCGATCTTTGTGTACTCCTTGTGTTCATGAATTTCCAATTACACAAGGAGAAGTATTAAAAACTCTTAAATCAATGTAATCTAAATCAAACAAGATGCTAAACAATCAATCCCCGGTAATGGCACCAAACACTTGTTGATAATAAAAACAATCTACTCATTTTACGCTTAAAAATTGCAAGTGTACAAGTCATGACTTGTAGCTTTAAAGTGGATATCAATCTCATAGGAATTGATTCCCAGACACCACTTACTCTAGATCAAACTATGTTTAAGAAAAAAATTGTTTTGATGAAAATAATTTAGAAAATTGTATTAAATTAAAATTAAAAGATTAATAATGAGCAATGAACAATACCACAAATGCTGAAAATTTGAAATTCAAGAATCTAAAGACTAAAGATTACTTTCTCCCTATTGTGTCTCTCTCCTATTTTATTAATCGAATTATGTCTCACCCATAATTTTTGAATGTATTAATCACTGTTTTTTAAGGTGTAATTATTTTTCCCTAATCAAATTTAATGGGAACAATTGAATGATATTTCAACCTATCCAATCACTCTACCAATTTCAATAGGTATTAAGCTATCCTACAGGTGATCAATTAACCTAGCTGAGATCTCTCTTCTAACTAGTCAATTAACTTGATGGTTGTAATTCTATAGGTCGCCAACTCTTGTTTTGCAATCCTACACAGATTTAGCTTACTCACTCTCTCGATTTGTTGCAAGATAGAAATAAAATCAGTAATCATCAAAGACACTTTCATCCCAATCTTGACGATAATCCTTGATTTCAATCCTTCCTCAAGACTCCAAACATTTGTTCTTCACTCAATAAAGCCCTTTTCTATAGAGGGGTGTCGTTCTCTTCACCTTAGAGGATAAAATATGTTTTTATAGTCTAAAATCCCTAAGTTTAATGAAGCCTTACATAAGGATTCAAATTATAATTGCCATGATCGTGGGAATTGGTCGTAGAAATACTCGTATTCTCTTCTCCTCTTTGATCTCTAGCTCAATCTCCTAGTTGCTCCATCTTCATTCCTACATAAAAATAGTCAATTTTTACCTTAGGTTAACACTAAACATAAAAGAACAACAAAGGAAATCAAACTAAATGAAATCGTTTAAAATCAGTCCTAAACTGTAACAATAATCAATAATTATACAAGAAACACATGCCAATTACATATAAAAAACATACTAATGCACACCTATCATCTCTCCAAAGAAAATACTTTAGTCCCCATAAAATACCCTAGTCAAAGACACCTTGCGCTGCCTCCTCATTTTTTCTATCGCAAGCTTTTTTCTGCCTTGCAAGTGCTCGTTACTGATTTGCGATGTGACAAAATAATGGTGTTGGACCATCTTACTATTCACACCTACTTAACCCTTTGCTGCTTCTCTTGGAAAAATGTTTGCATTTATTTGTGTTACATAGATGTTTTCTGCGATAAACGTAAACGTTGTCTGCATTTACACAAGACGTTTGTACTCGTCTGCAAAAAATTTAGATGTCATCTGGGCGAAATGTAGATGTTACTTCATGCTATGCCGTTTTGGTCTTAGTTACTCCTTGCTTCTGTCGTGTGTTTCGTCTCCTTCCTGCACTGTGTTTTCTTCATCTTACACTGCCATTTTTATCTCTTTTTCCAGCTATCCATCTTCATTCATTGTTCTTTTCATTTTTTCTTTTACTTTTCTTCTTGTCTTTCAATTTTCTTTTTCTTTCTCCATGAAGACAAGTAAAAATTAATCATAAAAAAAGACCAAAAATAAAGAGCTTTGACTTACTTTAACTTCTTTTCTTCAAAATTGTACCTAAAATCATATATGATTCAAAGCGAGTATCTTAAACAATTTCATGTAAATAGTTGCTAAGTGATTCAGAATAATTTCATAATCAATTAAGCACCTATCACCTAACCTTGTCATAAGTTTAAGGAAGTAATAAGTGAGCTTTTAATGTATATAATTTAGGGAATTTTTTTAGTATTTGATTCTCAGATGTTTTAAGAGGCATTTCTACTCATGTTTTTATTGATTTGTATTGCTATTATTTCCTTATTGTTCTAGAGTTTTCCAAAAGAAAAAAAAGAAAGAAAAAGAAGAAGTTAAAAAGAAAAAAAGAAAAAGAAAAGCATCTTTGTTTTTGGCGTTATTGATTAAAAGCGTCTTTGTTTCTGTTGTTGAAGGAAACGTAGTAGCATTAGCTAGTGATGAGTGGTTTTCATTTGTTGTATTTATATACATATCTTAGAATCTGTGTTTGATTGTTGCTTATTACCTAGCACTTTGTTAATACTAATGAGTTACCTTTTGACCTTTTTGCCTTGCCTTAACCCATACCCCATTATAACCCTAAATAAAAGCCATTTTGATCCATAATATCATGTAATCCTTGTGGTAGAGGATTAGTGAATTTGCAAGCCTATGGTAGTGTAATCTCGTAGAGGGAGTATTGAAAATAATAAGCTTAAACACTTGAGTGAAATGAGTAAACATCGTAAGGAAAATCAATTTTAGTTTTATTTTACCTTTGATCAATGGTGTTTACCTTTGACTTTGTATATATGCATTGATGAAAAGATTATGACATGTGTAGCAACTCGATACATGAGTTTGTAAAAGTTTGAAGGATTCCATATGTAGCATCTTGTCTCTCAAATTGTTGAGAGATTTAAAATATTAGATTAATGAGTCACATGAGTGGTATCATATACAACGAAATTGATACATTTATGATATGATTTCATAATTATGTTTAAATGCATAATATTAACAATTATAGTTTAATTGTGAGAAAGATAAATTACACTCAATTAACATATTTCAAGGTGTGAAACTAAGATGAATGTGATAAATGACTGAGCATAATGAATGAGATATGAATGTGTATTTCCAATGTCTTGTATTTTGGTTTAACACTGACAAATTGATGGTTTATAATTAGTAAATTGGAATTTATTGTTACAATTGAGAGATTTATAAATTAATATGTATTTTTGGACTAGGAAAAATGCCAAGGGGCAAGACAAATTGATTTGTGATAATAAAAATAAGTGACAAATGGTAGTAGAAATAAATGATAAGTGGCATTAGGTTTTATTGACAAGAGGCATAGAAAATTAAGTGACAAATGAACTGATTATTAAGAGTCTTGTGGTAGCTTAAGTAAATATACAAGTAGCATAGTTATTTATGTAGGAAGTGTTATGACACCCATTAAACTCATTAACCCGTACGAAACTCACATATTAAATGACCATCTTTATCTTGTCTTTCATTTTAATTGCTACATGTTTTCTTCAATTTCTTCTTCTCTTCTCTCAACTCACAACACCCTTACCTAGCCATCAATGTTGAGTTTTGCTATCATCCTTGGTGATGATCGTGTAAGCTGGAGGAGCTAGGTTATTTGTGATTTGAAGAAGTTTTGGAGTTAATCAAGTAAGTGAATCATTAATTTCTTGTGATATATGTAGCATAACGTATATGATGATCATTTAGGTATAGATTGATAGTGTTAATGGTGTTTGATGAGTGTTGTGCATTGATGAAGTAATAAATATGTTTGATGTTCTGTTTTTAGTATAAATGATTAACAATAGTTTATGAGTTATAGCATGGATGCTTTTGGGTTGAAATAGAGGTAAAAATGATAAGGAAATGAAGTAGAAATGATGACTTATGCATAAGATGTGTTGGTGTAATAGCCCAAATCACCCACCTATTGACATTGTCAGCTTTGGGTTACCCATCGAATTAAGACCCTTACGGTTATGCTCTTCTTACACCCAAAAAAACACGTATATTAGGAAGACGTATCCATATGGCACCAATTAAATTGAAAAAGTTGAAGGTTCAATTGCAGCAGTTATTAGACAAGGGTTTCATCAGATCAAGTCATTTATGATGAGGAGCATCGGTCCTTTCCCCAAGATTAACGACTTATTTGATCAATTAAGAGGAGCTACAATATTATCAAAAAAAGAGACGAAGTTTAGGTACCATTAGTTGAAGATTATTAAAAGTGATGTACACAAGGTTGCTTTCTAGACAAGGTATGGACACTATGAATTTTTGGTGATATCGTTTGGACTAGCAAATGAACCTGCAGCATTTATTGATCTAATGAATAAGGTGTTCCATCCCTAGTTAGATCAGTTTATCATAGCCTTCATTGATGACCTTCTGATTTATTCTAAAGATGGGGAGGAGCATGCTAGACATCTATGGATTGTGTTGCAAATACTTCGCAAAAGACAATTGAACACAAAGTTTTCAAAGTGTGAATTTTGGCTAAAGGAGATAGGATTCCTTGGGCATGTGGTATTAGGAGAAGGTATTTATGCAGATTCAAACAAAAAGTGGAAGCTATACTTGAGTGGGAACAACCCAAGAACATGACAGAAGTTCATAACTTTCTAGGGTTAGCTTGTTTTTATCGGAGATTTGTTGATGGTTTCTTAGCACTTACAACCCCTTTATTGAGACTTACCCAGAAGGGGGTAAAATTTCGATAAGATGACAAATGTGAGGAGAGTTTTTAGGAATTGAAGAGATGATTGACTTCTGCACTAGTGCTTGCTCTACCTACAGTGATGCGAGTCATCAGGGACTTCCCTCTATACTTATGCAGGCTGGGTGAGTGATCACATATGCTTCTGGGCAGCTGAAGAAGCACAAGTTAAATTATCCTACCCATAATTTATAGCTCACAGTTGTGGTGTCTGCACTCAAGATTTGGAGACATTATCTTTATGGGGAGACTTACTGTATGTACACCGACCACAAGATCCTGAAGTAACTAATAACACTGAAAGAGTTAAAACTCAGACAAAGGAGATGGTTAGAGTTGATTAGGATTATGACTTAGTGATTGATTATCACATAGGAAAAGTAAATATGGTAGCCGATGCACTGAGTCATAAATCTTTTTTAGTAAGGGCTGTCCAAAATTTTATTATGACTCATTTGACAAGTGTACAAAGCCTTGGGGTTAGACTCTCAGTGGCTGAAGATGATGGGACACTACTAACATGGTTTGAACCTTGGCCAACATTATTTGATGAGACTAGGAGATCATAGGCTGACAATCCTGAGTTAAAAGTCATTCGAGAGAAAACAACATCCAAACAAGATGAGGGTTTTCGATTGAGAGAAGACGAGTTGTTAGTCTTTCGAGATAAAGTATATGAAGAGATAGATAATGGAATTTATAGCTAGATGTCTTCCCTATCGATAGATAAAAGCATAGCATCAGATGCCAGCAGGTATGTTACAATCTTTTCTTATTCTGGAATGGAAGTAGTAGTGCATGACAATAGACTTCGTAGCTGGACTACCTCGTACATCGAAGGGTCATGATGTTATTTGGGTTACTGTGGATAGATTGACAAAATTTACTTATTTTCTGCCTATCCACACAACGTAATCATTAGAGAAGTTGGCAAAGTTGTATATTGAAGAGATTGTGAAGGTACACAGGGTGCCGGTTTTTATAATGTCAGACAGGGATCTAAGATTCACATCCTGATTTTGGCCAAAATTTTCATAGTATTTGGGGACTAAATTAATTTTAGTACTTCTTTTCAACCCTAGACTGGTGGTCATTCAGAAAGGACTATTCAGATATTAGAGGACATGCTGAGAGCATGTGTGATGGAGTTCTAAGGGCACTGGGACCAACATTTGCCTTTGATAGAATTTGCTTATAGCAATAGTTATCAAATAAGAGTTAGGATGCCACCATATGAAGCACTTTATAAGAGAAAGTGTGAAGCACTTTATAGGAGAAAGTGTGAGACACCTTTATGTTGGGATGAGGTTGGTACTAAAGTCAAAGGAGCCAAATTGATAGAGATTATAACTCAAAAAGTAAAGGTCGTCAGGGAGAAAATGAAAGCTTCCTAGGATCATCAAAAGAGTTATGCGGATAAGAGATAATGACCATTGGAGTTTTCAATTTGAAATATGCCTTTCCTTTGGATATCACTATGGAAAGGTATAATCTGATTTCAAAGCTATGGGAAGCTGAACCCTCGATATATTGGGCCTTTCCGCATCCTAGAGCATGTCGGGACTATAACATATCGGTTGGAATTACTACCATAATTGGATAGGATCCATAATCTGTTCCATGTCTCCATTGTTAAGAAGTATATACCAGATCCATCTCATGTTTTAAATAAATCTCCAGTGGAGTTGTGAGAAGACCTGAGTTTTGAGGTGAAACCAGTCTAGATTCTAGATTGATAGATAAAGAGGTTACCTAGAAAGGAAGTTCCCATTATCAAAGTTCTTTGGAAGAGTGACAGAGTTGAAGAAATGATATGGGAGCTTGAGGATGCTATGAGACATTAGCACCTCCAATTATTTGTATCATCAACTTAGGAGTTTCGAGGACGAAACTCTTTTGAGGGAGGAGTACTTATAACATCAGATTTTCTAAACCATTTTATATTGGTCGATACTTGGAGATACTACTATATATTGATATATACATGGTTGTATATGAGTTAAAAAATGTATTTGAATATGCCAATGATATAGAATGTTATATGCCCTTACATGAACTTATAAGCTTCTAATTGGGTAATACCAAGTCCATTGGATGGATATGGCCTTAGTGGCCGAGTTAAATGTTTTCTAATTCCTTAGAGGTGATTAGACATGATTAGACTTATTGGACGCTTAGAAGGCTTAATTTGAAAAGTTGATTTTTTTGGTAATCAGTGATGAGATTACAGAAAATGTTTGCCAAAGATGGCAGTTGATTATCTATCCTGAAGGAGCTACCAAGAAGCATGAGGAACCGTACCTTTTCCTCAACAAAATGATTATAAGAGCAAGCTAAACCACTGCTTACACCAAAATCAAATCAATGATCATCTAGTCGATAATACAAAAATGCCTACAAAAGACTCAACAATAAAAAAAAGAGTTCCTACTAATCCTCTCCTCTCATAACTGGGAATGGAGGGTGGGTAGTCGTTCATTTCCTGAGTAGTAGTGAAAGCCATGCCTGAAAATTAGAGGAATATGGCCGATGAGTGAGCTAAATTATGCTTTCCAATCCAACTTTCAGACCTGCAAAATAACTTAGAAGTGACAAGAAAACAAACCAAAACCCTCTATTTACCTTCTCACAAAGTTTGAGCTGACTTGTTCCATTACTGGGAAGATAACTTTAGTAGTAATATTGGCCATTTCCATGGTAGCACTTTGGAAGGTTCTAAGGTTTCGTTCAAACCATAAGATGTAAACAGTAACTGAAAGAAGGACAGTAAAAAGTTTAAGGTCAATGTGCCTGTGAAGTTGAGGGTGGTTAAACCAAAGTAGGATGGATTAAAGGTTTTGCAGGTATGGAATGTTTATCTGAAAGTGGCTGATTCTGTTGGCCCCCGAATTTTTCTGGATGAATAAGCATGATTTACTTGAATTATGAGGTTTTGATGGGTTAATTTTAGAGTTAATTGTTATGTTAATATTATTAGGATTTTATTATATGTTTTAGTGGAATTAAAGTTGTAAGTATGCATAAAAGGGCATTCTTGGTAAGTCACTTAAGCATATAAGGTTATAAGGCTTAAAGAAAGGATAAAGTGGACATTTCACATCTATAAAGAGTATAAATGGGAAGAAGAAAGAGTAGTCTTACTCTTAAGAAGAGAAGAAACGAAAATGACGTGGAAGAGAGGAGAGGAAGAAGAAGAAGAAGAGAAAGCAACTTGTTCTAGTTAAGTTCTATCATCTTTTGTTTTTATTTGGATGGAAAAACAGAGGGATTAGAGCAATGGGTTTGTGATGGATGAAATGAAGAACTAAAGAATCATTTTGATTTTTAGGGATTTCTAAGCTAGGGTTCATGGTGATTAAAGAAGCTTTGGATAAACATGTAAGCATAATTATCTTCTTTTTGATTTGATGAATGAAGCATGTTTAATGATAGTTATAAGTGACATGAAATTGAATGTGTGTAGGAAGTTGTTGATGAAAATGTTTTAATCATTTAGGGTTAATGATCAAAGAAAGATTTTGATGTATTTGTGAATGATTTTGTGTTGAAATGAGCTTGGAAATGAAGTAGAAGAGGTGGTTTATGGTTAATATGGGGAGTATATAGATGAAGAATGTCGAAAAATGTCTTCGGAATGAGTTTCTGGAAAAGTTCGCCACGGCAAAATCCAATTTTTTGCACATACATATTTTGGTATTTTGAGCATAATTTTTTGTGTAGTTATCCAATTGGAATGATTTTTTATTTAAAGTAAACTAGACACATAGGAATACAATTTTTGTGAAGTAATGAAGTTTAAATTCAGTTTCTAGGGATCTAAATATTTGAAGGGAAATTGAACATAGAATGCTAGGTTAGTATTCGAACAAACCAAAAATGATTGGGGCATAACTTTTACAATACTGAACTAAATTGAATGATTTGCGTGTCATTAGAAACTTAAGACAATAAGAAACAATTTTATAGTAGGAAGTGTTATCAAATTTTGTCAGTTACTTGATAAGAATGATCACGGAAAATTGACCTAAAGTTTGGGACCTTTAGACGAGTTTGAGTGATTAGAATTTATCTTAGTGAATATGATATATATATATGTTCTCAAATTGTATTCCTATTGAATGAGAATGTTTGTAACTGATAAAGGGACTCAAGGGAGGCAAGAGTAACAAGAGCAAAGACATCCCTAAGCAAGTTTATAAGCAAGGAATTCAAGGTGGGTTTCATGTTTATAATTGAGTAATGAGCTATTAACATTTTATTCCAAATCAAGAAAATAAAATGATTTCAATTACTTCATAGATGTTGCATTTATTTGCTCTTGGTTCGGTTGTGAAATTGTTATATGTTTGCTACATGAATTGTGTGATGATTTATGAAAAGATTTTGAAAATGTTTCTTTTTGAAAAGATGCAAGTTTATGAAATCATGTTTTCGTAACACTTCATGTCTATGAAAAGCAAGTCTTCAAGAATTCCCATGTTAGGCAACAAGTTTACAAGATTATGAAATACATGTTATGTAGGTTTGGTTTAGTCCATTCTGTTGTCAACTGCACTTCAACTAAAGACTTCTCCCGCCTGCCTACTAGTGGCATGGAGGCCCTTTATGGACTCCCTCATGTTTACGACTACACAAAACCACTAAGTGAGATTGTGCTAGTTCGTTCTGTTCACGACTTCATAGGACCATCATATGGAATTGTATTAGTTCGTTTTGTTTATAGACCTTTGAGACCATTTTGATGTGCATATGTGCTCATGATACATTGATAAGTTTGATGCATACATGATTTATAATTGCTCATGAATTGTTTGATAAAGTGAGAATTTTAAGAAATAAGTATTTGATGATTTTTCATGCAAAATTACTATGGTTTCTAAAGTGTATAATGCAATCAGTTTTGCAAATGTTTTTTCTTGTTTCTCGATTATAAATCTGTTACCCACGAGCTTTAAGCTCACCCCTTCCCAATTTTGTCCCATCTTCAGGTGAGGAGCAAGAAATCGAGTAAGTCAAGAGTTATGGCATCACTCCGAATTTGCATACTTTTGAATTTTGGGTTATGTCTTGGGAATTTAAAGGTTTAGTTCTATTTCAAGTATCTTTTGTATTTTAGATTATGAGGCAAATGTTGTGTTGTGGCTTGAAATGCCATTAAGCCTTCGTAAAACTCTTATTTTGACATTAATGAAATATGTGTTTGGTTTTGCCTATGATTTTTCACGTTTCGCAAAGTATTCGATTTTGGAAATGAGATTAAGATTTTGAGAAATTGGTTTTAGTTACATTCTTATCCATTTTGTTTTAGGATGAAATGATGAATGTGATTGAAAGATTTTAAGTTTGCATTTTAGTAAGATAGGTAGTTTGGGTTTGAATTCTGCTGTAAGGGGTTTTTGCCGCAGCGAAGCCGAGAGTTCGCCATGGCGTAATTCACATGGCGACTTTTCCACGACGAAGATTATACTTTTCGGCGCGGCAAAATTGACCCGCATAAGTTTGCAGCAGCGAAGATTCATTACACTGCGGCGAAGCCTGCTTTTGCTTCCAAATGATTTTTCTTTCAAATTCCCAAATTCTAACCCCTCCTCCACACTCAAGCTTCATGATCCCAAGTCTGATGTTGGGCTCTAGATTCGGGGTCCAACAGAGGCAGTGTGGAAAAGTTGATGTTTATAAGGGCTTATGTGCCAATTGTTAAAAGTTAAGGGATTTAAATGTAATTTTTCAATTCTTGGAAGACCAAGATGTAATTCTATAAAGTTAAAGTCAGGAGACCAAAAAAGAAAATAAAAGTTTTGATCATTCTCAAAGTTTGGGCTTAAGTGCAAATTTAGGAAAGCTTGGAGGGTACAATGGTAATTTCACATAAGATAAGAGCAAAAGGGTAATTTCACCATGTTTAGTCAAAGAAGAGTCAATAATCGAGATCTTTATTCATTGTGTGGCCATGTACCCTTCATTAAACATTAGAAACACTTTGTTTTAATTAAAAGAAAGGAGAAAAAAAAGAAAAGAGAGGAGGATAGAAGAGGAGTTTCAGCCATCACCCACCTTTCACCACTTTTTTTTTAATTCTTTAACCCAAACCTAAGTATTATAAGGAAACTTGGGGTCAAGGAAATCAAATCTATCATTATACTTGGGAAATTCTCAAAGGATAGGAAGATATCACCAAAGGAAAGTTTAGGTAAATTTTGTCTTATCTCTCTCTACATTATAATTTTTAGTTTGGTGTTAAGATATATTGTTCTACATGTTTGATTTTTCATGGAACATGGTTTGGATGAATGAAAAGAGTCATGGAGAATGTTTTTTAAGCCAAAACCAAAATGCCCTCTCTTTGGTGAAAGTTTGTGAATTTTTTAATATCTTTTGAAATTAATGGTTTAAATGAATTCTATGGTGTTAATTGTGTATGCATGATGTGAATTGATGATGAAAATTGAGGAATATATACATTGGAAGGATGCTTTTAAGATCATCCCTTTAGGTGTTTGATAAAATGCCTAAGTGAACTTGGCTTAGGAATTCAGGATTTTGCTGGTGTGCATTGGAAAGAGGTTTTTATGTTTACTTAGAGTAAACTTGAATTTTTGCTTGGATTGATTAGTAGTGGCCTAATGTGCTTGGATTGTGCTTAATTATACTTTAAAATGTGTCAGTATTGGATTAAAAGCAGCAAATGCCTTGGAAAATGCAAAAGGAAGCTTATGTGAATAATAATGGAAGTAACCATGTGAGAAGCTTTATGTTCGAATCCTATAGCTTAAAAATTTTGATATTGTGTTTTATACACTTATGTGATGGTGTATAAATATGAGATATGTTTGAGTAGTAAATTCATTGCATTTGTATTAAGGAGTTATATTTCAAGGAGCTCATACTAAGGATTGTTAAAGTTAAATAGGTATACATCTTCTTTTGAGGTGAGCTGGGGAAAACATGTAACACCCAAATACCCCCTAGAAAGATATGCGAATATTACTTAAGATAGGACTTAAACATATCAAAATGCCAGAATTCAAACAACCAATCATTTCCTTTCCATACATGGTCGACTTTAAAAAGAATTTAATTAACATACTGAATTTATTCGAATACATGATTTAATTACAACACCATCCTGAATTAAAGTTATTACATTACAAACCCTTAAATAAAACAGTACATATCTTAAGTTCAAATACACTTTATGTTACAATATTTACAAAATTTTAACAAGATAAATCATGTCATTGTTGGAGTTATGTAAATATAGTGCCCTGGAAAGCAAGTGTATTTACTTATAACTTAATTCTCTTCCAGTTACAATTTTGTAATGAAAAAATTTATTATTAATAAAAATAAAAATTTTGGTTTTTATGAGCATTATATATCTAGTCATAAGGTACCAAGATTCTTTTGTAAATAATATACATACACATAGAGATGTATGGGAAACATTTATATTATAAGAATCTAAACTAATGGGTTCATAACTGAATAATCAAGTTGGCCACTTGATTATAGTTTAGATTGTAATGTTGCAATTTATCTCCATATAAGTAAAGGAGTTTATTTCGAGGGAATGATGAGTTTCATATCATGATAGTAGTTGACTATTGATAATGGCACTATTAAATAAATATGGAATCAAGTATGTTTTAAGAATAAAGTAGGTTGTTACTTTAATCTTAAAACATATAACTTGAGTATTTGTTTATTATGGACCACAATCTTGATGAGTGTTGAACTCATATGTGTTTCATTATTGTAAACTTAAAAGAAGTAATTTTATTGTATTCTTTAAAGTATGTACAGAGTAGCCCTTTATATACAGAAAGTTGTTAGCCTAATATAGAATACAATCCCTATAATCAAGCAACACATAATTAGGATTATTCCTAGAATCATGCAATAATATCATAATCTCTAGAATCAAGGATGTAATCTATAACACCCCTCCCCCTCAAGTTGGAGCATAGATATTAATCATGCCCAACTTGTTACAAATATAGTTGACCCAACCTCCATTCGAAGCTTTTGTGAAACTATCTCTAAGTTGTTCTCTGGTCTTGACATATCCTGTAAAGATTAAGTTTTATTAGATCTTTTCACGAACTAAGTGACAATCAATCTCTATGTGTTTAGTTCGTTAATGAAATACAAGATTAGATGCAATATGTAAAGCAGCTTGATTATCACACCAAAGTGTGGCCGGTTTTGAGACTTTAAGGCCAATTTCAGACAGAAGTTGGTATAGCCATATGATCTCACTCGTGGCTTGTGCCATTACTCGATATTCAGATTTTGCACTTGATCTAGACATAACATTTTGCTTCTTCTTTTTCCACAAGACTAAATTCCCTCCAACAAATACGCAATATTCAGTTGAGGACTTTTTGTCAACTTTGGAGCTGGCCCAATCAGCATTTGAAAAACATTCAATATGAGTGTGCCCATGATTATTGTATAGTATCCCTAGACCAGGAGCTCCCCTTAGGTAATATAGGATATGTTTTAGGATAGCCCAATGATGAATAGTTGGAGACGACAAAAATTGACTTACAATGCTGACAGGATATGCAATATTAGGACTTAATTTTCCAACTAATCTTCTGTATTTCTCGGGATCTTCAAACAAGTCTCCTTCTTTAGAGAGCTGTAGATTCGGAGTCACTAGAGTACTATATGGCTTAACTCCCAATTTTCCAATCTCAATTAGTAAGTCTAGAACGTACTTTCTTAGGGAGAGAGAGAAATACCTTTGTTGCTCTTTATCACCTCTACTCCTAAAAAATATTTCAATGGCCCTAAGTCCTTGATTAGAAATTGGCTGTGAAGAAAAGACTTTGAAGATGAGATGCCTACATGATCACTGCGAGTAATAAAAATATCATCTACATAGACAACAAGAAGAATAATGCCACATGTTGAGTGTCTATAAAAAACAGAGTGATCCAATTTAATTTTATTCATTCCAAATGCTTCAGGGCTCTATTTTAAACCATATAGACATATTTGAAGCTGACAAAATTTACCGGAATACCTTTGAGCACCACAACTAGGTGGTTGATATCTAACTGGTGCAACGACCAATCATACGCAGCAGCCAAAGAGATGAAGAGATGAATGGATGTCAGTTTGGCTACAGGTGAGAATGTATCATAATAATCAACACCGTAAGTTTGAGCATAGCCTTTTGCAGTAAGTCAAGCTTTGAGCTGGGCTACCGAGCCATCAGAGTTAACTTTGATTGTGAATGCTCGTTTACTACTAATGGTCTTCTTACCAGCAAGTAATGGTACCAATTCCTAGGTACTATTGGCATCTAAAGCATTCATCTCTTCTATCATAGCATCATACCCTGATGGATAGTCTTCGGGATAGTGACAGAATCAAGGGAAGCAATAAAAGAACAAGAGGAAGAAGATAAATGATCATAAGAAACAAATAATGAAATAGGGTAGGTGCACTGATGTTTACCTTTACAAAGAGCAATTGGGAGATCATTAGGTGATGGATTGGATGGTGAAGAAGAACTAGATATGGGGTGTGTATCAGGATGATCTCGATGTCTAGAGTAGAAAAAATGAAGATGTGGCGATTGTGTAGGTATAGACTTGGTAGTTTGAAAGGTGACTTCGTAAACAAGCAAATCATCATCAGCCTCCGTTCCTAAGACTGAAGAGTGAGGAAAGAAAGGAACCTATTCTAAAAAGGTAACATCAACTAAAACAAGATATTTGTTAAGAGTGGGACAATAGCACCGATATCCCTTTTGTAGATGGGTATAGCCGAGAAAAATACATTTTACAGACTTTGGGTCTAACTTAGTGATTTGAGGGTGTGTGTCCCGAAGAAAGCAAGTGCTACAAAAAATGCGTGGTGGAATGTTAAACAAGGGTTTAGCAGGAAAGAGGGCATTGTAAGGTATCACACCGGGAAGGACAGAGGAGGGCATATGATCAATTTAAAAACATACTGTAGAGACTACATCAGCCCAAAAAGATTTAGGAATTTTCATTTGAAATAATGATGCTCTTGTAGTTTCAAGGAGATGGCGATTTTTTCTCTCAGCCATGCCAGTCTGACAAGGAGTATCAATGCATGAGGATTGGTGGAGAATACCATGTTGAATCATGTAGGATTGAAAAGGTGTAGAAAAGTATTCCTTGGAATTACCACTTCTAACATGCGGATTGAGACATTAAATTGTGTTTTAATCTCAGAACAAGAAGCAGAAAAATGAGAAAATAATTTAAAACAATTTTTCATGAGATAAAGCCAAGTTACACGAGAGAAATCATCAACAAATGTCACAAAATATTGAAACCTAGTTTTGGACATAATAGGGCATGGGCCCCAAACATCAGAGTATACAAATTTAAATGGAGAACTAGCCCTTTTATTGATTCGAGGAAAAGAAGATAGATGATGGTGCTTAGCAAACTGATAGGACTCACAATCTAAAGAAGATACATTATGAAATTAAGGACAAAGTTTCTTTTATAAGGGTAAAGATGGATGTCCTAACCGATAATAGGCTTGAAATGGGGTCAAGATAATAGAGCATGCAATGCGTTTAGGTACTGAGGCATCAAGAACATAGAGACCTCCTGATTCCACTCCTCTACCAATAGTCTTCTTCGTCATAAGATCCTGAAAAATACAATGATCTGGAAAGAATCAGATAAAACAATTTAAGGTGAGAGTGAGTTTACTCACAGATAATAAATTAAATGAGAGTCCAGGTAAATTTAAGACAAATGTTAGGGACAAAGAGGAAGTAGGATGGACAGTGCTAGACCCAATAACAGACGAAGTGGAGCCGTTAGCTAATGTAACGTGAGAAGGAGATGAGTGTCTACAAAAAGAAGAAAAGAGGGTAGAATTACATGTCATATGATCTAAGGCACCAGAATCAATGACCCATTGAGTGGAAGAGGAAAGAAGGCATATAGATGTGTTACCTGAGTCAGTAATAGCAGTAATAGGTGTGGATGAATGCTTTAGTACTTCTTGAGATTGAGTGAACTTGGAAAATTCCACAGCAGATACAGTAATAGTCTTCTCAGTAAATGAGCTAGGTGCATCAGTAGCTACAATGTGGGTGGAATATAAATTTCTGAGATTTATTCTATAGCTTTAGACAAGCGTATTTAGTATGATTAGGCTCATGACAGCATCTACAGATGATTCTTCTTTCATCTGGATTCTTATTGCTCTAATTTCCACTACTTGGATTATGATGTTGATGAGATGATTTTCTAGAGTCGAATTCATAAGTTCGACTCACAAGAGCACTATAATTCTAGGTACTAGGAGGAACAAATGAATTAATGTCGGTGTGAAGTATCTGAGTAAGTACCTCGTGCAGGGAGGAAAGTTCAGTACTTGACAAAATTTAAGATTTAGCAACATCAAACTGAGAATTTAAACTAGCCAAAAAACTCATAACAGCCATCTCTTCCCGTTGAACTATTGGACCTTGATATTAGGACTAAATAGGAGCAAAACATTTAGTTCCTCATAAATCCTTCTAAAATTCATAAAATATGACTGAAGAGATTGATCATGTTGCTCAGCTCTATAAAAACCTTTGCATAATTCATAAATTCGAGATATGTTGCCTTTTTTAGAGTATAATAATTCTAGATAATCCATTAATTCCTTAACATACTCACAGTGATTGATGAGACAGATGACTTCAATATCAGTAGAATTTTGAATTTGTAAGAATAAACGAACATCATCATGTAGCCACTCCCGAGCCGAGTGTGATCTAATAGGGGATCATCAGTGAGATGATTATCCTTTGAGATACTCCAAAGGTAAATCCAAATTTTTTGCATCATTCAAAATAATTGTGCCCTCTTAATTTATGTTCTGTGATTCTAGACAGCACAAGAATGACTTCTACTACAATTAAAGCCTTATCGTCAGCCATAATGATACGGATACGAGATATACACTAGAAATTTGAGCTGAAAGTAAGAGAAAAGGGAACCAGAAAGATACGAATAGCACCCATAGGTTCAAAGGAACCTACTATACGCAAAAGTCCAAAATACATTGAACCAAAATCAACAACGTCACACAGAAGTGAAGGAAATGTCGGGGCAGTACAAAGGAGAGGTGTCTGGGGATGTGCGTGGCACGTCAAAGCCAAGGGTGCTATTTTCGCACCAGTGAGGGTGATCAGTGGTCGTCGAGTTGCAGCACGCACTGTCACACGCCGATGTGTTAGTGGGAAGCTGAGACTACTAACGATGCGTGTGAGACATGCATAGGTCTTTTGGTTGACAGACGATGAGCGAAGGCCGGTCAGAAGGCAGTGGTTTTGATGGTGCCGGTGGTAAGGGAAGTTGTCTATTAAACATGGGTGACCTAAGAAAAATGCCCAAAGAACTGTCAACTAGACAGTGAATCTACACATTGCCAGACGAAAAAAAGGACTGAAAGAGACCTAATGCTCTGATACCAAGTAAAATTGAAAGAAGTGATTTTATTGAATTCCTTAAAGTATGTACAGAGTAAGCCTTCATATATAGAAAGTTGTCAGCCTAATATACAATACAATCCCCATAATCAAGCTATACATAATTAGGATTATTCCTATAATCATGCAATAGAATCATAATCTCTAGAATCAAGGATGTAATCTATAACAATTATTATTCTTGATATGATCAGAATGGATTTTTACAGAGTATTAATCCAGTGTCTGCATGTTGGAATTATTAATTGAAACATGTATCAGGAAACATGCACTCAAATAAAGAGTTTATAGTGATATCATCATTTTTAGATGTTTTATGGAAATTGATGATTAAACTGGCGCTAGAAGTTTGATGGGCTAGCTACCCATCAAGTCTTAACACCAAGATTAGATCTTGGGTTTTAATCACCATATAGAGTAAAATGGGATATCTAGAAGGAAAAACCAATATAAGGGCAAAACAGTAATTTTATGCTTTATTGTGTGGATGGCTATAATAAGGTTCATAATAGGGTTTGCAATTGGACATCTTATTTGAAATATGTGTTTTCATAATATTTAATAATTCAAGAGTTCAAATAATTGTCTTTAATGGAATGACATTTAGTTAATAATCTAGAATTAATTCTAATGAGATTAAATTAATTCTAAAATTAAATTAATTTTGGGCTTATTGGAGCTCGAATTATCTAAGTCCAATAAGATTACCCACTTGGCTTCTAGGAGGATTATGAAGTAACATAAGAAATACAAATGAGATTTTAAAATTTGTGACTGAATGTTGGTCTTATACTAATTAATTGTTAATTAGAAGCCCAATTAAACATTTAGAAATGGGCTAGGCTTTGGTTTATTTTAATTAATTAGATTAATTAAATTAAGACAAAGTTATTTAAGATAAATGGAGGTAGAATTTCGTTTTTAATGGACTAAATGTGTAGGTGCACATTTAGTATTGATTTTCTATATTAAAGATGGTTTTAAAATATTTTATTGTCATTAAATGGAGTAATGACCTTATCATTAAATGGTTTAATGATAGTCTTTTAATGATAGCATGTAACCTATCAGCATTCACTGGATTAAATAAGAAAGAGGTGCATTTTGATGGACCATCTCCCTTCTTTTATCAGAAAACCAAAATTGATATGTCTCATTTAGGTTAACTATCTTTTTATATAGCCATCTTAAAGACAAATGTGAAGAGTCTCATTTATTGGCTTCTTTATGAATGATTAAATAATGAAGTGATGCCTTTGATGCAAATCTCTTCTTTCTTTTGATGAAAACTAAAATTGAGAAGGTGTAAGAAGGTGTTCTTGCATTTTTGACTCTCTCTCTCCTATCTTATATAGTATAGACGAAAATTGCAAGAGAAGTGTCTCAAAAATTGGCTTCTTTCTTCTAAGGAAAAAATCTCTTCATGTTTTCTTCTCCTTTCCCACTAAAGGATCTTATTAACTAATTTGTCCAAGAAGAACAAGTGGTAGATTGGATTTGTCGACGATACAATATCTAGAAGAGGATACAATAACGAGAAGAGGATATATCTCCCAGAGAGGATGCATTGTCGAGGATAGGATAGCACAGTGAGGAGTTAAAGTTATAGCGAAGGAGTAAGTAATATAATTTCTACCACCTTGTTCTTATGTTTATTATCCTTATACCGTATCATGTATGGCTATGCATGTTGATTTGGTTATGTTGTTTCTGCTGCAATTTTGATTTTTAAAAAGTTTTGAAATCTACTGTTTTATCTAGATTTTGCATGCTTTATTTTTCTAATCCAACAATTGGTATCAGAGCCATTTTTATTATGGATGATTTCGGTTCCGATATATGATGCATGGGTTGGAAATCATTTTTGTATGCTTCATTTTTTTATGTGATAGAAATATATGTAGTGTATGTTTTGCTCTTTTGGTTGTCCATAGATTCCAAAGTTACCTTGTAAGTTTTGTTCATTTGGTTGTAACAAGGAGGGTGGCCTGTCATCGTCATGTTTCCTCCTTGGTTTCATCTTTATGTTTTCTTTAATTATGTAATGTACAAAATCATGTAATGATGAAGATGATGAAGCCATGGATGAAGAAATGACGAGGTAAGGTTTCGGTTTTGCTAAAAGTGTATTGGAAAAGTTTCGGTTGTTAGCAGATTGCTGGATTTTTGTGTTTACAAATTTTCGGTTTTATGTCACAACAAGTTTCGGTTTTGATTAAAAATAAGTGCTGTTTTTTTTCATATGGAAAAAATTCAGTTCTCATGAAAAATTAATGCTGCAATTTTTGTTTTCAAAGTGAAAATTTTGTTTTTATGAAAGTCAAAATTTTGCTGTAAAAGAAAAGTCATTACACACTTTTTACATAGTGGGCCTGGTCATGTGAGTGAAGAGTTTGAAGTCGAGATCCAACTTCAAGAAGAAATTGTTAGGCTCAAAAGCCTTGTAATTTTATTTATGTTTCTAAGATAGAAAACCAAAAGTGGCTTATAAGTTTATGTGATGAATGGATAAATGAATGCATATATTATTTGATTGTATGTAATACAGAAAATTGCCAACCTTAGGCTTTGCCATGCATCATTATTTATAATATATATAATGAAATAATATAGGATGGATAATAAATTACATCTAGACAAGATGGTATTTATTAAAACTTAAAGCTCAAAAAGATTGAGTGGGAGAGGATGCTCATGTGAGAGTCTATGGTCTTTATATGATGGCCTATTTGCATGTGGTGAAGTGTAAATCCCCACCGAAGGGCATGAATCCTAGATCTTGTATGGTTTAGGTCTCCTTAAGGATAAGTCCATTTATTGGTAGCAAATATGACCTTCCATTGAGGCATGGTTTGCAAGTACCTTTAGTGGATGAATCAAATGGTTATACACTCAAGATATTTTATCAATAACTTGCCCACCGTAGCTCTGTTGGGCTTTGTTGGTAAAAGTATAGACCAAATTATGACGCTTCTTTAAAAGTTAAACATGAAGATGCTTGGTAGTTTTTTTTAGTAGGAGGGTCCTAGTTTTTTCTTTAATAGATAAGATGGCCCACCATTACTTAGTCTATTATAGATAAAAAAATAACTATCATATAAAGATTTAATTGATTTTTTATGTTTTGTTAAATTTATCATCATGCATACATGCATCATGATTTTATGCAAAGTTCCAATATTATTGACTAGTATGCTCATGTTTTAATTATTTATATTTTTAGACATAATCACCACAAAATGAATCCACTTACTTTGCTCTTGACAAATAACAAATTGGAAAATGGAAAGAATTTTAATGAATGGAGATGTAACCTAGACATTGTTCTTCAATATGAAAAAATTTCATGGGTATTAACTGAAAATGAGCCTGCACTTCTGGGTGAAAATTTAGCTCTTGAACAAGTCCAACAATATGAATGATGGACAGAATGCTGATAAGACTACTAAGTGTTATATTCTGCTGATAAGACTACTAAGTGTTATATTCTATCTTCTGTCAGCAGCATGCTGTAAAAGCAAATTGCTTGTATGAAAACTGCCAGTGCGATGGTTTATCACCTACATGAGATGTTTGGTATGAGGATCAGGCCTGTAAGAGTGAAATCTATCCAAACCTTTCACAATCTCAGACAAAAACCTGGTGAACTGGTGCGGGATTACACGCTTCAGGTCATCTTTATGGTCACTGAGCTTGGGATGCTTAGGGCGGATATGGATTCAGACACATAGATGATTATGATGACAATAGCTTAAACTCTTCTTTTCATCAGTTTAAGCTGGACTATGAGCTTAATAGCAAGGATTACATCTCGAGTGAGTTGATAAATAACCTCTAGAGCACCGAGGAGATATTAAATATCAAGGCTCATGGGCCAGAAACTAATGTAGCATCTTCTTCTAAGCCCAAGGGTAGGGGCAAGCAAAATAAGAAGGGTCTAATGAAAAAGAAGGCCTAAACAGGGGTCAAGGCCTAACCCATGAAAAAGAAGGCAAAACAGAACATCAAGGGAAAGTGTTTCCACTGTGATGAGATAGGCCACTGGAAAAGAAAATGTCTAGTCTACCTTGACTCCCTCAAAAGAAAACAAGGTATGGGTTTCCTAAGTTTGTTAGGAACTAGAAATGTGGTCGATTTATTTAATTCTTGGATATTAGATTCAAGAGCCACTATCCATGTTTGCAATTCTTTGTAGGGGTTCCAGCAAAGGAAAAGACTACCTAAAGGCCAGTTTCAAGTCAAAATAGTAGATGGATCCTATGTTTCAGCAGAAGCAGTGGGAGTTGTTATTTTGGACTTTCCTAGTGATCATAGGTTATATTTGGAGGATGTTTATTACACGCCAATGTTTGTAAGGAATGTGATTTCTCTTTTTTGTTTAATAAAGTTTGGTTATTCCTTATATTTTGAAAATGTTGTTTCAATATATGAGAGTAAGGATTTTATTTATAATGCAACAATTAAACAGGGATTGTTATTTATAGAACCTATGATAGGCTCACTAAACACCATAGAATTGATAAAACCAAAACAATCCAATGTCTCTAACATTAATTCAAAATATCTGTGGCACTTAAGAATGGGTCATATCAATCAGAAAAGACTTGATAGGTTAGTGAAGGATG